>PVIH01004422.1:0-101081 GCA_004025045.1 Sigmodon hispidus
TGAAGTGGAAGACTCAGTAGCTCAAATAGATATATCAGTCAAAGAAAATAGTAAAACTAAAAAAGCCATATCTCAAAATGTTCAGGAAATCTGGGACACCATGAAAAGACCTAATTTGAGAATAATAGGAATAGAAGAAGGAGAAGAATACCAGCTCAAAGGCACAGATAATGTTTTCAATAAAATCATAGAAGAAAAACCTCTCCCAAAATAAAAGCCCTGGTCCAGATGATTTCAGTGCAGAATTCTATCAGACATTCAAAGAAGAATTATTACCATTACTCCTCAAACCATTTCACACAGTAGAAACTGAAGGAATATTGCCAAATTCCTTTTATGAGGCCATAATTACCCTAATTCCCAAGCCACTCAAAGACACAGTAGAGAAGGAAAACTACAGACCAATTTCCTTCATGAATATTGATGCTAAATTTCTTAACAAAGTTTTAGCAAACCATATACAACAATACATAAAAAATATCATCCACCACAAGCAAATAGGCTTTATCCCAGAAATGAAGTGTTTTTCTTGTATTCAGCAGAAAGTTGATTTCTGTTTTTGTATCCATTGTGCTAGGGTGTGTCTTTTCATAGGTAAATTGAGTCCATTGATATTAAGGGATATTAATGACCAATAATCAATATTTCCCATTATTTTTGGTAGTAGCTCATATTTTCTTTTTTGTGAGGGGATGTTTCTGTGGTTTTATTAATTGTCTGTGGTTACATGAGTGTTTCTTGTTTCCTTAGGTTGGAGTTTTTCCTTTATGGCTTTTTGTAGGGCAGGACTTGTGGTTAGGTAGTATTTAAATCTGGTTATGACATGAAATATATTGTTTAGGGAGTAAACAAAAAAAATATCTTGTTTACTCCATCTATGATGATTGATAGTTTTACTCGGTACAGTAGTCTAGGTTGGCATCCATGTACTTTTAGTGTCTGTATAATGTCTGACCAGGACCTTCTTGCTTTTATTGTTTCCTTTGAATAGTCAGATATTATTCTGATGGGTTTGCCTTTATAGGGTATTTGGCTTTTCTCCTTTGTAGCTCTTAGTATTTTTAATTTGTTCTGTAGGTTTAGTGGCTTGATTAATATATGGCTAGCAGACATTTTTATGGGTCTAGTCTATTTGTTGTTCTGTAGGCTTCCTGTATCTTCATAGGTATTTCCTTCTTTACATTGGGAAAGTTTTCTTCTATGATTTTGTTGAATATATTTTCTGTGCCTTTGAGCTGGTATTCTCCTCCAATTTCAATAATTCTCAGGTTTGGCCTTTTTAATGGTGTCCCAAATTTTCTGGACATTTTGTGTTATGACTTTTCTGGTTTAGTGTTTTCTTTAACTGATATATCTATTACCACTATTGAGTCTTCCAACCCACAAATTCTTTCTTCCATCTCTTGGATTCTTTTGGTTATGCTTGAATCTATGATTCTGGGTCATTTTTTCAGGTTTTCTATTTCTAGTTTTGTCTCTGTTTGTGCCTTCTTTATTGCTCCTATTTCAATTTTTTATTCTTGATAAATTTCTTTCACCTGTTTGTTTTCTTTTTTTTTGGTTTTCTTTATTTTCTTTCAGGGCTTTGTTTATCTCTTCTAATTTTCTGTTTGTATTTTCTTCTATTTCTTTAAGAGAGTTTGTTTATATCCTCTTTTAAGGCTTCTATTAGTTTCATAAAGCTGTTTTTTAAGGTAATTTATTTTCTGTTCCCTCTTTGTTCTTACGTTCAGGTCTTGAAGCTATCAAGCCACTTGTTTCTTCTAGTGGAGTCTTGTAACCCTTTGTAC
This sequence comes from Sigmodon hispidus, assembly GCA_004025045.1. Classification (NCBI taxonomy): domain Eukaryota; kingdom Metazoa; phylum Chordata; class Mammalia; order Rodentia; family Cricetidae; genus Sigmodon; species Sigmodon hispidus. Next base: position 1,791 of record PVIH01004422.1, read on the forward strand.
TATTGTATGTATTCTTGCACTGGTGTCTGCTTATTGTTTCCCCTGTTCATTCTTGGTTGGTTCTTGGTCAGCTCTTAGTGAGTTGTTGGTCTGAGTGCTAATATCAGCTAGATGTTCAGAAAGTCTGCTGCTCTCATGAATTCCAAGTGCGATGATGCTAGTCATCATCCCTTGACCTCTTACGTTTCAGCTGTATGCCCAGGGACTTGGCTGTTCCCCCCACTGCTATTATACCAGCAATGTAGTGGGAGGTATGTGGTCAGCACTGAAGCTGAGTGGCCATCTCAAGACCTGGGTTCAGGTGGCAGAAGTCACCTTCTGACCTCTAAGCTGTGCTCCTAGGGATTCCTCTGCTTCCCTACTGCTACTACACCAGTCGTGGTCTGGGAAGACTGTGTTCTGAGCCAAAGCCAAGTCTCTTACCTCTAAGTCATGCACCCAGGACCAAGGGACTCAGCTGTTCCCTTGGTGCTATTATGTCAGCTGTGTTCTGGGCAGGCTGTGCTTTGTGCTGAAGCCAAGTGGTCATTTCAGGGCCCGGGTTCAGTTGGCAGAAGTCACATTCTGACTTCTGACCTCTCAGCTGTGCTTTTAGAAACTCCTCTGCTTCCCTGCTGCTATTATGCCAGCCATGGTCTGGGTAGACTGTGTTCTGTGCAGAAGCCAAGTGGCTGTCTCAGGGCCTGGGTTTCCTCACCAGTGTTCTTTATCATCATCAGCATGTTCTCCACCACCAGTTTCCTTTCATTTATCAGTAATCTCCCCTGTAAATGTCTCTCATCATCACTATCCTCCTCATCACCAGTGTATTTCCAATAACTATTCACAGAAGATGTGTTTGCTGCCAATAATGAAGCTTTAACAATACAGTTATCACAAAAATTCTACATTTAACAAGAAGGAATACTTCTGGACTTGTACAACCTAGAATGCATTTGGATAAACAGGATTTTAAGCCAGGTCTTTTTTTTTTTTTAATAAGGTTGTTTCTGTGATGAAAGATATTCCTCTATAATTGTAACTCATGTTGGACTACATATTAAAACATTCTTATGTTCATGTGATAAATATTTTAGGCATCAGAGATGATAAGTAGGTATAACCACTTGATAAAATTACAAGTAGAATTAAATAAATAACAGAAATATTATCACTGTGCTAGATCTCTCTTGCAACTCTCTGTCCTTATATTATTTTTAGAAGGATTTTAGTTTTATTTTAATGTGTAAAGATGTATGTGTCTAGTTGTCCATTGAGGCAATGGCTAACAGATAATCATTATTTGACTGTTGTATAAGTCACACATACACACACACATAAACACACACACACACCAAAATTACAATTTTATCTTAGTATGCATGCATGTGTGTGAATGTTTTATTTTTAATTCTTTTGTTTTTTTACTCTATGTCCCTAAGACAGTTGCTATTATTGCATTGTCACCACCTACCTAAGCCTGAGTTAAAGTTTTTCTTAAAAAAATTGACTTCAATTTTAGAGCACTTTTCACAAGAAAATTGTGGAAATGCTTCCTTTCACCTGAACTATCTTAATTTCTATTACTTTTTATCATATTAAGTAGGCTACATGTGTACATAGTCAAAAATGAAGAAAATTGTGTGTTATACAATAAATTATAGGGAACTTCTCACACACTGATTTATTAATTTGTACTAATAAATAATCTTCCCATTAATTAATAGTCTTTCCATGAATTTCTAGAGCTCAGTACTGAACCTGGATCTGATGCCTATCTCCATAATTAACTTTATCTGAGACTTGTTTTCCTCAAGGAGAATATGAAGTAAGATTCTCCTCCATGAGTTTGACTACAAGCAGTAGAACATTATGGGTAGTTGTCCCTGTTTAGTGTGACTAATAAATGATGTCTGACACTTGGGGAATGTAATCAGTAAAAGGAAATCATAACAGAAGAGTACAAATCCTTCTGCAGATGGGAAGAAACAAAAAGCATCTTATGGTTATGCATCTTTGAAACCTAAGTCTTCACCTGTGTAAAAGTACAAATAAGCCTTTGATTAACAGTCTCCAACACAATCTTCTAAATTATCTTCTTGGCAAAACAGATTTTGAATAAAAGCCTTCTATCATGCCCTTTGTTGATGCAAAACACAACTTTTAACTAAAAAATATGAGGTAATTTATTTTTGAGCCAAATATGGAAATACTCATATCTGAGAGCACTGAATTAGGTTGCTATGAGTAGCACATTTTAACATGAAAATGGTTTTATGGCACTTTTATAGTTAAAGAACAAACTAAATCAAGATTATTTTCTGGACATAATCATGGTATTAAACTAGGAAATCTCTGCTATGGATTGCAAGTGGTATCTGATGATAAGATGATTAATCTAATTGCCAGTATGGTATATATGGAAAGAGGAAATCTCAAATGAAAAACTGCCTTTATCAGAGTGCCTTGTGATCATGTCTATGGGACATTTTCTTGACTGTTAATGAATTACTAATTAATGTAGGTTGACCTAGCACACTGTGTACAGTACCATCCCTTAGTAAGTCCCCTTGTAAACATTTCATCAGCATTCCTTCATATTCCTGCCTTCAAGTTCCTGCCTTCAGGCTTCCAACCCTGATGGATTATACCCTGAAAGCTGAAATGCTGCCTTTCGCCCTAAGTTGGTATTGGTTATGTCATTAGTCACAGAAAGCAAATGAGAAAAGATAGTTTCTTAGCTCTTTTGTTACAAGAAGCTGGTAGGTTGATGCTTTTTTTGTCAGTGTTACGCAACAACTGAAAGAAGAAAAATGATATTATTTAACTTTGTGGTTTTTCAATACATCCTAGGAAGAAAAGTAGTAGAGCAGGGAGCCTTTCAACTTGACTGCCAGGAAGCAGAGGTAGAGAGTGGTTTTGGGCAAGATGCAACTACCAAGATATATACCCTAGTGATCTACTACTTCCTTTAAGTAGCTGCCAAATCCAAATTTTCCAGAACCTCTCCAATAGAATACCATACTGTAACAAACATGGTTATCCTTTACTGAGCCAGGACACAGGAGAAACTGCTAATCTGACTCATATAAACTCACAGAGTCTGAACCAACAACCAGGGAGCCTGCATTGGATCAATCTAGGCCCACTGAATATATCTGACAGTTGTATGTCTTAATCTATTTGGAGGACTCTTGGCAAAGGAAGCAGGATGTCCCTGGTCCTTTGGCTGGTGCTTGAGAGCCTATTCTTCATGCTGGATTGCCTTGCTGAGCCTAAATACAGGGAGGTACTTGTTCATAAGGCAGCTTGACATACCATACTTTACTGGTCTCAATGGAAAGAGGGAGAAGAGAGGTAGATAGAGGGGAGGGCAGAGGGGGAGTAAAGAGGGAGAAAATGAGAGGAAAGGAGAGAAGGGATGCAGCAATCTAGATGTAAATTGAATAGTTAATTTTTTTAAAGGAAAAAGAATAAAAGCTTATATTCCACTGTATCTAAACTATTCCATCTTCACGTGCTTAATGAAATAGTAATTTTGTATTATGAAGTTTTCTGGCCACAGTATGTGTCTGAACAAAGTCCATCTATGAGACAGAGCCTTGTAGAGTTCTATAAAAATTCACCAAGACTGACTGTACTCTCCGCACTGAATTCCTATTAATGGCTTTGAGAGAGGGCCAAATAGTTCCCAGCATCATTAGATACATGCTATCATCATGAATACTTCTTACAGTTCTATGTGCCATGCTTAATATTATTTGATGACAACATTTGCCCCCAAATAAGTCTCTCTATATTCTGGTGCTGACCACTTCACTTGACTTCATTTGAAATGACATGAAAAGGAAAATTACAATATAAAATTGAAGCTTCTATGTGAACTGACTACATGGATGCATTAAATCTGTCACTGCCATGTTTAGACATGATGTGTCCCATTTTTCATGGATTGAAAGCCTGCTGCACATGTGATGTGCCATTTTTTAGACTCTGCAAACCTGAAGAGGAGGCATGACACTGGAGAATGTAGGCCACTAGAGATGTGCTTTTATCCGTGTTCTCACAGTAGGAATCTGTATCTGTGCTTCATATCCACAGACTGCAGTAGCCTCTTCCATGTGTTTTTACTGCTGTGATGCCCTGTCTCACCTCAAGACCAAAATAATGGAGCCATGTGCTGGGGGTAAAAATGTCTGAAACTAGGAGTCAAACCATACCTCCTTTCTTGTCTCTACCAGTTACATCTTCTCAAACTGACAACATGTAATTCCACTTTGCTGTCACATGTTTTTAGGCTTGAAATCTATATGTGATAGTTAGCTAATTAAAATGGAAAGTAAAATAAAAATCAATACAGATTCAAAAATTTCATTGCATATTTGTCTGTTTTACTTGCAATTTTACATTTTTTAAGCTCTTTTCCATGTGCAAGGCCTAGATAGAATATTTAAATTAAAACCTACTCCACATCCACTACTTTTAGTGTTCCAAGTACAACAACATGTATGGGTTTTTCTGTGACAAGGAAATAAATTGAATTGATGACTGTGGTTATTTGCTATTTCAGCCTTTATTAATAATCCAGGAAAACTGGAACTAATACATAATGTAAAAATAAATAAGATTAATGAGTGTGTGTATTTCAGAGTTGATATATCTAAGGCACATTGAATTTGTTTGGAATAAGAAAATATCAGTTGTAAAACATAAGATTTGGGTACAGTCAGAGACTCCCTCTCTCTCTGATAATAAATGCCTCTTATAGCTTATTTATATTATACATGGAAATCTCTTTAAATGTGTAATTCTTTTTAAAATAATTTTGTTGATTATTTTATTATTTCAAACTATTTTTAAATTGAAACATATTTTATCATATCCTTCACATATCCTCTTTTCTTACTACTCAGCCAACTTTAAATTCTTTCTCAGAATAAAAAACTCAATATAACAACAAAGAACTTAAACCTAGAAAATAAAATACAGCATCACTCCCAACTCAAATAACAGAAAGAGAACCACCCAAATGTAATAAAATAAAAGCACACACACGCACAAGAAAAATGTAGAGTTGATTATTTCTTAGTCAATCATTCCTGAATAGACTTGTGCTAGAATGGTTTATATAGCAGATGTTCTTCCACTGAAATAACTGATTTTCTCAATCACAGAAAGTATAAATGAAAGTTCCATTGTCAATTTTCACTCTCACAACTAGGTTTTCATTCATTCATTCACTTTTTAGAAAGCATATAACAAAATAAACAATAAAAAGATAAAGCTATTATAATGAGATCAAACAAGACAAACCAACTACAAAATAACAGCCTACAGAATGGGAAAAGATATTCACCAACCCTACAAGTGATAGACGCTTGATGTCTTTTCGTTTCTATAAAGAACTCAAAAATCTAGAGCCCAAAACCTTGAATAACCCAATCAAAAAAATGGGGTTCAGATCTAAAAAGGGAATTCCCAGCAGAAGAATTACAAATGGCTGAAAGGCACTTGAAAAAGTGTTCAACATCTTTAGCCATCAGAGAAATACAAATCAAAACAACTCTGAGATACCACCAGACACCTGTCAGATTGACTAAGATAAGAGGCACAGATGACAGCCTATGCTGGAGAGGATGCAGAGTAAGAACACTCCTCTATTGTTGGTGGGAGTTTAAGCTTGTTCAGGCACTCTAGAATGTAGTATGGTGGTTCTTCAGAAAACTGGGAATCCATTTCCACCAGAATCCAGCAATATCACTTCTGGGTATATACCCTAAAGACATACATTTGCACTCCAAAGGCATTATCTCAACTATGTTCATAGCAACATTATTCATAATAGCAAGAACCTGGAAACAACCTAGATGCCCCTCAACTGAAGAATGGATTAACAAACTGTGGTACATCTACACAATGGAGTACTACTCAGCAGTAAGAAAAAATGATATCCTAAAATTTGCAGCCAAATGGATGAACATGGAGAATATCCTCCTGAGCGAGGTATCTCAAACCCAGAAAGATAAGAAGGGGATGTACTCACTTATTAGTGGACTCTAAACAAAAAGCAAAAAACGAAAGCATGTCCAAGCTGCAAACCACAACCACAGCTTGGGATCTGAAACACCTTGGACAGACACATTGGATCCCACTCCCTCTAGAGGAACATTTGATTCAGTCTTGATGTTGTGGGGAAGAAACTGGATCTGCCAGGAGTGGAGGCTGAACTGAGCAATATTGGGACCTTGGAACTTCCTGCCCATGCTGGGGAGGAGATGGGGATATGTGGAAAATAGAGAGTAACTGGAGGGTGTAGGAGGGGGAAGGGACCTTGAATAAGGATATACACAGATAGAAAATGTGACTTTATTCATAATAAAAATTTAAAAAAAATAATTAGGTAGTTACAAGCCTGAGCTATTGGCCAAACATTTACAATTATTAATAAGTCTCATTGTGATTATTTGGGAACTGACTGACAGGACAGAAAAGTTTGTGTACAAAATTTAAATGACTGAAAGTCTTCATTGAATAAATACTTTAAGACATTTTCTATTATAAAAAAGAAATATAATTACAACACAGTGTCTTGGATGTCTGGAACTCTCAGTGTAATATATGTGGGTATAGAATTTGTTTATGTAGCTGAAGCTGCCACAAGCAGGTCATTTTCCTTTGTCCACACTTTTCTGGGATTACAGATTTCTGTCATCATGCAGAGCTCAAAGATCTATAGTATCCCACGTAACTCTAGTATAGATGTTTAATGTACATTATTTGAAAAGCAAGTTGTTTTCAAAGCCATGGTTCTTAATCTTATAGCATTAGGATTCTCTTCCATTACTGACATTTTTTTTTATTTTTATAGAATAAAGTCTTTTCCCCCCATATATCCCCTTGTTCCAACTACCTTCCAAAAGAAAAAAGAAAAAAGAAAGGGAAAAGAGGAAGAACACCCCTCACAAAAGGCATCTAAATCAAAGACCCATGCATTTGAAAAATCAGGAATCCCATAAAACCACTAAAATGGAAGCCATATATCAGTATATATGATATGCTGTGAACTTGGTGCATAACCACTCAGGCCCTATACATGTCCCCTCAGTTTATATGAGTTCATATAAGTACTGCCATGCTGATTCAGAGGGCCTTTTCTTGGTGTCCTCCATTACCTCTGGCTGTCATATTATTTTGGCTTCTTCTTCCTCAGTGATCCCATAGTTCCTTTTGTATTGTTTTTTTGAAAATGAATACCAAAATTTATATAAAAATGCAAAATATTCAGAATAGATTAAAAACCCACACAGTAATAAAACTTTTCTTTTCTCTAAATACATGAAACATAAAAATTAAGATCTAAAGCTTCTTAAGCCAGGTTAGGCTCAGCTACAGATAAAGAAAGCACAGTAGTCACAGATAATGCCCACAGATGCACTATGGCCACCACAAATTTCTGCTAAGCAACCCTTCTACAGTCAAACCAGAAGTTTTGTTTTGTTTTGTGTGTGTGTGTGTGTGTGTGTGTGTGTGTGTGTGTGTGTTTTAAATCACTTTATTCACCCATCATCTTTAGTTCTTAGAGTAGGAATTTAATGGAGACATGTTATTTGAGCTGAGTGTTCTGAGGTTTCTCACTCTTTTCATGTCTGGCTGTGGATATCTGTATTTGTTCCCATCTGTTGAAGAAAGAGGCCTCTTTGATGATAGTTGAACAAGTCACTGATCTATGTGCATAGCAGTTATTAGGAGTTATTTTATCACTACAAATTTTCTTTACTTTTTTATTCCAGTATTGTCTGGTTTTCCTTTAGGGCTCCAGACTATCTATTCTCAGATTCTTGGTAACCCAAACAGTGTCAGACATGTGTCCCACCTTCAGGAGTGTGTTTTAAGTCAGATCAACAAATGATTGGTTATTCCTACATGCTTTATGCCACCATTGCCCTAGCATACTTTACAGGTAGTATACCATTGTAGATAAATAGTTTATGGGTGGATTTGTGTTGATATTTCTCTTTCAATGGTGAGCAGAGTCCCTTCCTGTAACAAAGATATTGGAACAAAGTGATGAAGTCTCTATGTAGGTATAAGTTTGACATCTCCATAGTCAATGTGTTATGTATACATTATGTTCAGCAATGGAGACTTGCTGTTGGTTTATGGAGAATAACCTAGAGTCTTGGCAGCCACCTGGGTGGTTTGAGAATTTCTGCTCTTTTGGCTAACATCTTGCAGTATGAGGTTTCTGGCCCAGACTGGACTCAGTTAAGATCTGCCTGCTGACACTTACCTGTACCAGAAATTCCAAAGTCCCAGTGAAACATACAGATACTTATATTAATTTCATGCTGTTTTGCCTATGGCTTAGGCATATTGCTAGCCAGCTCTTTCATCTTAAATTAACCCATTTCCATTATTTTGTCCTGCCTCATGGCCCAACGCTTACCTGTTTCATTACACATTGTCTACTTGGTCAGCTGGATCCAGTCTCTTGACTTTGCCCTTTTACTCCTACCTATGTTCCAACTTCCCTCCTATTCTACAGTACCTGCCATGACCAAAACAGTTCCTTTATTTAAAGAATGTTATTCACAGCATACAGAAAGACATTCCCACATCAACAACTCAATTAGATGTAACCCAAACCAGGTTCAGGGAGATTTATTAGGTAACAAGAGATGGACAATTGGGCCTCTGTCACCCCAATATTTTGGTTATTTCATTTATATCATCTACATATATGCATATATTTTAGGATATTTCTACTGTATTAGGTTTTCATGATAACCCACAAATGTCTCTTGATTTTAACTTTCTCTCCATATATAACTCCTCATTAACCCTTCTGCCCTGCCCATTCCCCCTTGATTTTCACATTCCAGACCATCCTATCCATCCTTAAATATCTGTTATTTTTTTCCTTTCCTTATGAGAACTATATTTTCACTCTTAATCCCTTAGTCAATACCTGTCCTCTGTGATTCTACTGATTGTAACTTTGTTATAATTGACATATCGTCTAATATTCATATATAAGTGAGTGCAGATATTTACCTTTCTGGTTCTAGGATAGCTCACTTAGAATGATATTTTTCCTATTGTCACCCATTTCCCTGCAAGCTTCATAATGATATTTGTTTTATTTCTTTAGTTGTTGATTGATGCTCTAGTGTATAAATGTACCACAGTTTTATCTGTTTTTCTTTTGAAAGGCATCTATGTTGTTTGCAATTTCTGGCTATTATGAATAAAACAATAACAACCATGGTTGAACAAGTGTCTCTATAATAAAATCAAACATCCTTTGTTCATATGCTGAAGATTGACATTTCTGGATTTCTAGGTATTTAGCTCTATCTTCCTATAGAACTGTTATTGAAGTTTACACATGAATCAGCAATATATGAGTGTTCATGTTTTTCCCTGCATCGTACTCAGCCTAAAGTCTCACCTGTTTCACTGTTCTTATCCATTCTCACAGGTAAAGATAAAATCTAAAAAGGATTTGGTTTGCATTTCTTTGATTCTTGAGGGAGTTGAACATTTCTTTAAGTGTTTCTCAGCCATTTCAGTTTCCTTTATTGAGAATTCTTTCTTTAAATATAATACCCCATTGTTAGACATGATTATCTGTTCTCTTAAAATCTAGCTTTTTGAGTTCTTGATATTTTTTGAATATTGAACTCCTACTGGAAAAATAGCTGGTAATTGTTTTCTATTCAGTAGGCTTCTGATTTGTCCAAATGATGGTATCACTTACTTTGCAGAAGATTCTCAGGTTTATGAGGTCCCATTCATTTATTGTTAATTTTAGAGGCTGTATTATGTTCTGTTTAGCAAGTCTATTCCAATGAGTTTAAGGCTATTTCCAATTTTCTTTTCTATTGGGTTCAGTGTATCTGGTTTTATGTTGAGCTCTTTGATCCATTTGGAGTTGAATTTTATGCAGAGTAATAAGTATGGTCTATTTTGATTATTCTACATGTAGCAGTCTGGTTTGGGTGACACCATTTTTGAAGATACTGCCTTTTCCACAGTGTATATTTATGGTTCTTTTATCAAGAAGCAGGTTTCTGTATGTCTGTGGGTTTATGTCTGGGTCTTCATTTTACTGTCATTGATCAAAGTGTCTGTTTTTGCATAATATCATGTTCTTTTTATCACAGTGATAGCTTTATAGTATAACTTAAAATGAGAGATAGTCTTTTGTTTTTATTGTTCAGGATTGTTTTAACTATCTGGATTTTCATAGGGTTTTTTGTTTGTTTGTTGTGTGTGCATGACTGTGACAAGGAAAATGGAACCTGTAGATGATGTTTCTGGCCTAGCCTAGTCCCAAGGTCCTGACCCTCATGCTGCTGCTTAACCCCACCTAAAATGACTCAGAAACTTATATCAGTCTACAATGCTGCTTGGCCTATGGCTCAGGCATGTTGCTAACTAGTTCTTACTTCTGAATTCAACCCATTTTCATTAATCTGAACAGATGTGTGGTCCATGGCTTACATAATTTTTTACATATTGCTTCTTGGGCTGCTCATCCTACCTTTTCTGACTTTGCCATTCTTCTCTCTTATCTATGTTTGGATTTTCCACCTACTTCTAAGATGCCTTGCCATAAATTAAAACAGTTCTTTTTCTTACCACTGATATTTAGAGCATACAGGAAGACATCCCAAATACCTTCCTCTTTTCTGTCTAATCAAAAAAGTTTTCAATTTTAACATACCAAAATTAGTTATAACAAAATAGCTATTAAGCAAAAATTATAGATACACTATCTAGTCTATTTGTATTTAACAAAATTAAAGAAAATATTCTATCATCTACCTTGTCCTTGTGAGTCCAAGGTTTCATATCTAATATACCAAGGAAAACTATACTTATACCTAATCTTCAACTACATCAAAGATCACAGAAGGATATATTATTACCCAAGTAAACAGGAAGCACAAACAACTTTCAAATTCTAAAAATGACAGAGATGACATCTGGCTGCTAGGACAGTCCCCAAAGTTCCTTTTGAGTTTGGGTTCATCCATCTTCAGCCTACAGGCTTAGAGTCTCTGGCGTACCTTTCGGTGAAGCAGGATGTTTGAAGGACTGCTCTGCCCCTTCTGGCATAGTACATCAGCTGCTTCTCCCTATGTCTTGCAAAATGTCTGACAGTCTCTGAAGCAGGAACCTGAATGACCATCTTGGCTTGTTCTGCCAAAATTCAGAGGTCACATTCCCATGGGTCTTGCATGTCCAGTTTATATAGCAAACTGTCAAGCTGTCAAGGGAAAAAACATTCTCTTGTCCAATGGCAAACCTTTTCTACAAAAAAGTAAATTCTACATGGAATTTCTTTAATACCCATCATTCTCTTGAAGTATATTTGTCCTGCGAAAACTAGACCTGTCTCACTGTCCAGAAATGTCTAAGTTCTTAAAGTGTTTTAAATGCTATATTTTCTAGGTCTTTGAAGTGTTTGAAGATTACCTGTATGATTGAAATAAATATTTATATACCTAAAAAATAATCTAACTAACATGACTATGGTTTATTTACCATAATGACTGTTAATTTGTATTCCTTAATTATATGTTACAATTTTAAATGAGTCACAGAAATATAATACCTTAAACAAGAGTAGAAATATACATGCAGTATAACAAAATTGACATTAAATTTGTATCAACAAACCAAATTTCATAACAATTTAAAACATTTTGAGATTAATAACTGTTTTTTGGATTAAAATAAATTTAATAATCCATCTTTAAAATCATTTCTATATCATATTCCCCCTATTTTCCTTAGAAAGAAAATGAGTATGACTATTAACCTTTTATAATGAAAGCAAATATTTATAAAAAAATATTTTGAAAATTTTGGAATAGCTTTCCATTACTACTTCTTGTTGAGTAAGGGCCACTAGCAATCTTATGAGGGTCATGAGGGTGAGTCATTTTAGCTGGCAGTCTTGAAGCTGATGTGGCCATCTATTTCCATCACAGATTTTTTTTTCAAGGTGTCTTCTTTGATCAAACCAAATTAGCCTGGAAAAATTTCCAAGTTCTCATCTTCTGTAGAAACAAAAGCAGAACCTATTTTTCAAACTAACATATCCTTAGACTCAACTTTCAAAGTCAAAACATTTTTAAAATATATATGTTTATTTAACTTAGCATCCTTTACAATCAAATGTCTTTTTGCAGCTACCTCATTACCAGTTTTAAAAGAAAACACAATAGTAAGCATACTCCAGACTCTGTATGTCTTCCATCTTTAAATTGCTTATTATATTTTTATTACACTATTTCTCTTTTTTAAGGACTTTCTCTACTTCTTCCCTTTTTTTTTCTACCAGCCAACGTATTCTTTTTCACACACATAACTCATATAGAGCTTTTCTCCATCTGAATCCATTTTATTGCATATCCTTAATTATCTTCTAAACAAAAAATCTTTTAAAATGCTATACTGTAAAATGATGTTTTGGCTGCTGACTCAGCTCCAATCCTCGTTTCAACATGGTAGAGGTACTAGAGACACACTGATCTTTCCAATTCTGGGAAGCCCTATTAAATTTTGTAGAACTGTTTACCATCCCAACCCTGGGGAATCTTAAGTGCACATTGCCACCAAGTACCACACCACTACTCACTGCTCATGACCTTCATCTAAGGATTTGGCAGAAGATGAAGAGCCTTTTAAAGAGCTACACAGTTTTTGTTTGTTTGTTTGATTTTGCTAAGGCTGAGTCAGGAAGCCTCTCTTAAAGAACAGCCTTCTCAGAAAATGCTGCTACTAACAAGCTGTCTTTAACTCTGTTCCCTTTTTGTCTGAAAAAACAGAAACCTTAATCTATCTATCATGTGCAGCTTGTTGATTATATTGAGGCTGCTGTGAGATTTCAGGAACAAGCCTTTTTGTAGCTTAAGCTGCCTCTAACAAACCTGCCATTTTGTAATTCAAACCTACATGGCACACTCTGTACCATAACACACATTGGAGATACAACTCAGAAACTGCTTTGGTCTCAGTTTCTGATATCTGGAATTCTTTTTAAGCTTTCTCAGGCTTTATGTGGGTGCATATTCACCACATGAAGATGCTACTTGTAAATGAGGTTTCTGGCCTGGCCTGTTCCCAAGATTTAGACCTATCAACTTGTGCTTACCCCCCCCCCAAAATGACTAAGATTCTTATATTAATTACATGCCACTTGACCTATGGCTCAGGCATATTGCTAGCTAGGTCTTGCATCTTAATTTAATTTATTTCCATTAATCTGTTCTGACATGTGGCCCATGGCTTACCTATTTTTTTACATCTTGCTCCTAGGGTGGCTCTTTGCATCTTTGTCTGTCTCTGCTCTCCTGCCCCTTATGCTTAGATTTCCCACCTAATTCTAAAATGCCTTGCCAGAGGTTGAAACAGTTCTTCTATTTACCACATATTCACAATGTAGAGAAAGACATTCCACATCAGGAACTATCAATATTTATGAAGAATTTTTGCAGAATTTTAATAAGAACTATACAGAATTTTTAGATTACTTTTGGTAGGGTAGCCATTTATACTATATTAATCTTAACAATCAGCAAGCATGGGCCATATTCCCATCTTCTTATATCCTTTTCAATTTCTTTCTTCAAAGACATGATTTTTTTATTATACAAGTCTTTACTTGCTTGACTATTTTATATTATTTGAAGCTATTGTGAAAGATATTATTTTACTCACTTTTTAGACAATGTATAATTTGTATATAAAATTATTACTTGTTTTTGTGAAATAGTATTTTATTGAGATACTTTACTGAATCTGTTTCTTTTTTTTTTTTTTTTCTCAGATGTAGGAGTTTCCTGGTGATATGTTTGGGTGATTGGTGTATTCTATCATATCATCTGCAAGTAAAGAGATTTTATTTTTTTTTGAATTTGTAACCATTTGATTTCCTTTAGTTGTCTTACTTTTTAGCAAAACCTTCCACATACTACATTTTGGGTATAGTTATGTAAAAACTTATAAGATAAATTAAGGTGTGAGTTGATATGAAACTATAAGCCAAATATAAAAATGTTTTTTGTTTCTTTTAAGAAAGGAATTGGCTGGGGATATCACTTTATTCCAGAGAAGTTGCTTATAATGTGCAGTTCTGACTTCAAACTCAAGCACTGTCCAAAAAAAATAATATATAAGTAATTAAGGAGTGCAGATAAGAGGGTGAGTACTCTTAGCTTGCTTCAGAATCTCACAACTTATGTTCAATTCCTAAGAGCCATGTGGTGGTAGGAATAAACTGACTTCTGTGTATGCACAATGGCATGTGTGTTTGTACATGCACTAACACATAAACAAGCATATGGACAAAAGTATTCACAAATATGAAAATAATAATTTTTAAAGTACAAGCTTCTTTGCCAGAACAATGCAAGTTTCAGGGAAAAAAAATGTTGTAGTTAATGAAGTAAGTAGAATATGGAGAGGTGAAAAAAGTTGAAAGTATAAAGACATTTAGGTGAAGAAACTAAAATCAGTGATAAAGCTGAAGCAACAGGGTGGATTTCACTCAATTCTAAGAAACTCTAGTGTATACTGGAAGGTTATACCAGAGCCAGCCCTCTCAAAGACTGAATGACCCAACTTGAAACTTAAACACAAAGTGAGGCACACAGATTTTTGGAAATATCCAAATTATACAAATGTCCCTAAAAATAAACATATGAAACCTTTATAGAACAGAGGCTTGCAAACACACGCAATAGTTAAACAGAACCCTGGCATTCTGTTGTGTTCATAAGTTCTTCATATACACTAGAATAGATGCACAGTTTAAATGCACAAATTTATCTCTGTAGACTTTGCATTGTCACTGATATCTCTTTTGAAATTGTATTACTTGTAAATTTAATGTTAATAGATAAAAGACATTTCAAATACTTCTCTGTGAGTTAATTCTGGTAACTTCAAGATTTAAAAAATCTGTGCATTTTTAAAAACATGAGTTTTGTCATAGAATTGTTTATAATATTGCTTGTCATTTATTATCTTTAGGTGCTTTCTCATTTTGGTGTCAGTAATTTGTGACTTTTCTAACTTTTAACCTGAAGGCTTATCAGATTTATTGATCTTCTAAGAGGAGACTGCTTTCTGTTCCATTGATTTTCTTCATTGTGTTTCTGTTTTCTGCTCCACTGATTTTTCCCCTAATCTCCATTATTCAACTTCCTTTACTTATTTCAGCTTAAATTTTCCATTCATTATTACAGAACCCTAGGCCATTGATTTGACACTTTCTTTTACATTGTTTTTTTTTCTTGTAAATAGCAGAGAGTTAGCTATGTCTTCTTTGTAGTTGTATTTAATTGATTTATTAAAACTAGTGATAGACTTTAAGGTGATTTATAATAGAGTAAGATTTCTATATGTTTTCTTAATTTACAACTATTGCATATTTGTGAAATGTGCCCTTGTCTAATGTATTCCTGTACTTCTACTGTCAGGTGATCTAACTGGACATTTTATGTAACTGCCTCATCTTCTATAATGTACCCATGACCTTTAAAAAAACTATTAATTATAATTGCCATGTTTTTGCACACATTTATAATCAATCTGTCTTCAAGTAACTGCACACTACTCCATGGTTAGTCTGGTTCCTTTATAAAGACAGACTTCTTTTCACCTCTTCTGTTCTTAATGACAAGTTTTCACTATGTTAGATACAATAATCACCCTGTTTGCTTCTTTATTATTAAAATGAACAATTACTATTATTTACAGTAAACTAACTTTAGTGTAAACAAGCAAACTCTTATATAGATATGCTATGTGTGAGACAATAACCAGTGTGTTCTATCTTCATAGTGTTTCCCTTATCTTCCTCTTTGTGAGTAGAAACCTTTTTTAACTTTTTTGTAGCTTCCAGACATGCAAGGAAATTTATCTAAGTTTCCACTGAAGATTTCTTCCCTTGACTTTAGATATTCAGAATCTTGAAAATGATGGTTGGATTCGGAGTGTATTATTCTGTGGGCTTGTGTAGAATGAGGTTTCTGGTTCAGACTAGCCCCACAGATTAGACCTGCCCACTGCTGCTTACCTGCACCAGCAATCCCAAATCCCAAAGAAACACACAGACATATATTAATTTCATGCTATTTGGCCTATGGCTCAGGCATTTTGCTAGCTAGTTCTTTCATCTTATTTCAACCCATTTCTATACATCTGTCCTGCTATGTGGCCCGTGGCTCACCTGTGTTACCTTACTTGTTGATTTTTGGGTGGCTGGATCCTGTCTCTTCTGACTTCACCCTTCTTTTTCTATCTATTCTTCTATTTCCCTGACTATTTTAAGATGCCTGCTATGGCCAAAACAGTTCTTTTATTTACCAGAATATAGAAAGACATTCCTACATCAGGCTCCCTCACTGTCCTGTACCCAGAGAAATTCTCAGTTTGAAATAATTTATGAAAAAGAAAGCTTCTCAGTCAATGTCTACCTTCTTACATTGTTATAATTATGTCTGTAATGAAATTGGTTCACTCAATAAGCATGGAAAATGTTTATGTTTCTTTCCTTTCTTTAACTTTTTATTTCATTTGTAAAGTTTTTATGGTAGAATCATCAGGCTCTGAGACTCTTTTTTTTTAATTCATGTCTACAGTGCTCATGGGTTCATCAAAACCATAGTTTCTATGCTGTAAGGTGTTTTTAATTATGAGACACATCTTTTAATCTTGGAGAGTCTATCTTTTCTTTAAGAACCATTGTTTCTGGCTTAATATCTGCTATCACATATTAGATAATATTGTCACTGTTGTTATTTCATTCTCTTATTTACTGAATCAATACAGTAAGAAAAACTGACTTATAATATAAAATGAAAATAAAAATTAGGAATCTATGCTTGCACCTCAAAATACATGCAAACACATAAGAGAAAAAAATAGAAAATGTAAAGGCATAAAATCAATAAAATTTATTCAACTTAAATGAATCATAGATTCTAATGTAGATTTAATAATAGGATAAATTATGGTTCAAAATGTAATGATATTTTACTCATGAAAAAAAGAACAAAATAATAATAAATAGAACCATGTGAATTTACTTAAAGTCTTGGACTGATTGATAAACAATCTCAGTACAAGTTAGTATATAAGACCTTGTGATTGAGCATTAGGACATGGCAAAATAATAATGATGTAGATTTTGTCTGAGATTATTGTGGTTATTATTATAAAGAGTAGATCAGGGTACAATGTGAGAAATCTTTGGAAAATAGAACACATGTGAAACTATCATAAAGAGCCATAAAATTACTGTAAAAACTGAGCAAAATTAACATGTAACAGACTATATATACGTCTATACACCCACACCCACCATAGGTATCCCAGGCAACAGTAATCTGGCCAAAGATAAAGGCTGGAATTAGAACAGTGAAACAAAAACAGAAGTTATCAGAAAACCATGAGAAATGAAAACTAGGAGTGGGCACGATGTGTCCTTCAGATGTCAAATGACCTTAAACCTTCAGATTCATGAGGCTGCACATTTGCCCCAAGGTGGAACTTTAATCTGAGGCACTTCAAGGCAGGCTAGCAGGCAAAGCAATATGAACTGTTTTTGAATCATATTGTCAGAGTATAAATGGTTTTCTCAGCAAATAACTAGAAGTTTATTTGTTGATACTATTAACATAGGACATTTTTGTGATGTATATAAATTTATCTTAGTCTCTATAGGCTGTTTTAATACAGTATCTTAGCCTGCATACACTCATTGGCTTTTGTAAGCATGGCTATTTATTTTTCTCAAATTCTAATGCTGAAAACTTAGCAATATCACATCATGTTTAGGTTCTGGTATCAGCGTGCATTCTGATTCATATTATTGAGTGACTATGTAAGAGCCAACAAAATTGGAGAGAAGACCTGGGAGAGAGAGACAGAGACAGGGAAAGATACAAGATATCTTGGTGTTTTATTGTGGAATTAATTTTATCATGAAGTCTGTCCCCTTATGACCTTTTCTAAACATAATTACCTCCCATAGGTTTCCCCTCTGAATTCTTTCAGTAGTTGGGGTCACAATTCAATCTATAAAATGTTTAACAACACCAACTAATTGAATTGGGACTATAGACCATATCAGGAGATTAAGTGACTGTTCATAAACTGAAAGAATTTAACACATAACAGATTAATCCTAGAGAAGATATTAACAATGTAATTAACAATGTAGTAGTAGCTACTAGACCACTTTATTCCATGAAAATTAACAACTTTCCAATATCTAGTGTACAACCAAGACATGTATGTTTTGCACAGACTATATGACAATCAGAAGTGAGGAAAAAGTTACTGCCTAAGTAATGTAAAAATGAAACCACATAGTGTCTCTGCCCCCTTACTGGCTACAGCATAAGAATAAATATCAAGTCATCTCACTGTAGTTATAAAATTGCTTCATCTTACTGTAAGACTATTCTACATTTCCTCTCCACAGCCTACCATATAAAGCAAAATAATCACCAAATAATTAAAAATAAGAAAATAAAACCAGAACTTTATAATGTAAATTCCTGGAGACAATAGAATAGTGATGTAGTTCAAGTAGTGAAGGTGCTAGACTCCAAGGCTGGTAAACTGAATTTGATTTTTGGAACTCACAAAATGGAGGATAAAAATTAATTCCTACAAATTGACCTTTATCTTTACACATGCAACATTACATAGGTGTGCCCACCTGTACCTCTACCCCCAATAAATAAAGTTCATAAAAATTGATCCAATGAGATAATTATATAATTAACTATCCTAAATTTGTCATAGAAAAACACTTTTCACATTTTTCTAAATCTAAACTAATAATTTCTGTTCTCGTTTGTCTGATCAGCTTAGACTATCATATATATTTGTTTTTACTTTCCCTATTCATAAATGACAAAATCACTCACTAAACACATGCAAAGTTCTGAATGCAGTAGACACTATTATAGACATGGTGGAATTCTCACAATAGTAAAACAACAGAAATAAAATAATGCAATGATTTTTATATTTAAAAGTATCTGTGGCAGGATGATGTTTGGTAGATAAATAATTTAATGTTAACATTGACACCTGCGCTGAAGCCCTGGAATGTACTGTGCATAACACTTACCGTTTCATCAACTTTCTTCATCTGTCTCATACCCAAAACTCATATTCTTTCTTCCATAACAGCTAAATTCCCCAAAATCATTGCTGCTCCATTCATAAAGATATTGTTGAGCATTTTTTGGCATTAGCCTCACTCAGCTATCTATTTTGCACAGAGAAAAATATAACAAAAAACATCTCAGAGCTAGAGCGATATCTCAATGTCAGTGGGTTAAATGCTTGATACACAAGCATGGTAACATAACTTCAATTCTTGGAACTCATAGTGGAAAAAAGAACTCATTCTTACAAGCTGTCCTAATATTTCTCATAGCTACATGCTTTATAGCAAGTAAGTCCTGCATTCACACACACACATACTCACACACACATACATACATACACACACAGACATACACACACAAAAGAATACCTTGCATAATTTTTGTTTATAATCCCAGATTTTTATAAACTCAGAATAATGAACACAATACCAATATCATTGCTAGTAATGTGCTAAATTTTAAAATAAAGGTAGTGTTTATGCATGGAAAAATAAGTTACAAACTTTGAATAAATAAATAAAAATATTTTTAACTAATCAAATCTCTAAAAATAGAGCAAAGCAATGAAGTTTTGTCCAGGAAGATCATAAAATAAGGAAATCAACTTTTAATGTATGTGTAGCTCAGTTAGTGGTTTCAGGCACTTCAGTATACATTATTCCAGTTTCTGTGAGTGTATTCCCATGCACTAAATGAGTAAATTAAAGATTGAAAATTATGCATGAGGATTAAAAATAAAATTAACAAGTTTTAGAGCTGGCACTCACACTCAGTACTGTAATTTTTAAGCATTTTCTTCTAATTTACTATGCTACCTGTAAGTCCTATGGGGACTTTATTCCAAGAAACTTCTACTTACAATGTGTGGAAACACCTTTATAAGTTTTTACCAGTGAAGGAATGTGAACTCATGGGAGACATACTCTTTATTTTTTGTTGATATTAAGACAAATCTCCTCACATTGTATACATAGTCCATGGTAGTACAAAATTATATCTCACAGTTCTGTGGATCAGAATCTAATCTATGCTCTGTGCTCATATGTCACACAAATGAAGGTGAGGTTTCACCGTAAGTGACTTCATGATTTCTAGACCATTTACTATTATTACAAGCTTTATTCCTTTTAGTTGTCAATAGAACCCATCATTTTCTTCCAGTGTATTCTATACGTTACTTGTATGCAATCTCTCCTTATCTAAAGAAGATATTTTTCAAAGATTTATGACTATCTGAACCTTCAGATACTAGTGTATTTATGCAATTATTTCTCCTATACTTAGGTGTCTATGATCAAGTTTAATTTGTGCATACAGCACAATAAGCAAAATGCTATAGTTAATAATATATTAAAATAACTTTATTGATAGTTATACAAATATGATCACTTTTTGAAAAGAGTGAAGGAAAATACACTTGACCATAACAACAGTAGCCAGAGAAATTAAGACTACAGAATGGAACAGTTTTAGCATTCAGCTGTGTCTGGGTCCAAATCAGGAACAGAATGTCAAGTATTCCTCATATTTTCAGATCTTCCTCATCTCTTCTGTCTATGGTGTTTTTATGTTATTGTACCAGTTAAACATTCTTCACCATCTAAAGCACCATTAGTCTCCCTAAGCTCATTCAGATAACTGAGGGTGACTATCCCTTCTCAGATCCCAGAACTATAAATCATTTGCAGACATACCGTTGGTTTTCCTTTCTAAGTTCTGGCCTCCATATACTCAGAGGGAGACATTTTTTGGATAAAGAATCTACTGTGAACAATTCCATGGACCACATACAAACCAATGGAAATTTTCTCATACTGAAATTGTTTACCCTCCTTAGCATTTCACTCCCTTTACTCGAGATAATATTGTAGCAATTTTTGAAGCTTTCACTTGCATTTTGGAATTAGTTGTCCTACATAACATACTCTCATTTAACTAAATTCAATAAAAGCAGGATATTTGCTAAACGTATTCAAATTAGACTTGATTATATATTAGTTTAATGAGCTTTTTAATTTACTAACATAATTCTTGGTCAAAAATATTATCATTGCTGTTTTCTTTGTTCTTGCTTTCCCAGTATTTCCCATTACCCTTTAGTTTGTGCATTTATTGAAAAGGATTTGATTAGAAACAGGTTTACAATTTCTTTAACTGTAAATCTGAAATAAATACTTTCTTTTAGGTCTAACTAAGAGATATATGCCATAAATTTATACTTATTTGTCCTGAAAACAATAGAGAATAATATTACTATAATATGACTGCCAGAAGATGTTGCTTTCAAAATAGCTGATTACTAATTGACCTTTTCCTGCATTTAACATATGATTTATCATTTCAGCTGTGAGCCATCTTTATGACAAGCAAATTCTATTAAAATGTGTGTGACATTTAACTGGCTGGAGATATTTATCATTGAATAAATTAATGTCATCTCTTATTGTTTTAATTTAAGTGGTTGAACTGATTTTTATTCGCAATGTAAAATGCAGATGACTCATTATATGTTTAAATGTCTAAATTCTTTCAAATTTAAATGAGTTTGCTTCCAGATTGTCAACAAAAACAAATGGGTTAGTGGGGTTAATATTAAATACCTGATTAAATCTCATAAAAGAATACATTCAGTGTATTTCCATCTCAGTTCTTACATATTTTCAGGTCCTAATAAATCCACTTAACATCTCTGACTATACATTCATTTTAAGAACCCATCAAGTTAAGCTTTTAAGATGAATATAGCTATTTCTTACCTTTCCCCCCCTAAACTTCTACCCTTTCTTTTTTCCATGTTTTTCTTTCTTCATTTTTATTGTGAATAAAGTCTCATTTTTCATCCATATATCTCCTTTTTCTAAGTCCCTTCCCCCTACCACCCCTCCCAGTCACTCTTTCTTCTCTCCATCTCCTTATCTCCTTCCCAGCAAGGGCAGGATGTCCCAAGGTCCCAAGGTGGCTTAGTTCAGCATCTACTCCAGGCAGATCCACTTTACTCACCACAACATCAAGACTGGGTCAAGTTTCTCAGGAAACTGGGAAACAATCTCCTCAAAGACCCAGCAATACCACTACTGGGCATATACTCAAAAGATGTACATCCACACTCTAAAGGCATTGGCTCAACTATGTTCACAGCAGCATTATTTGTAATAGCAAGAATCTGGAAACAATCTAGATGCCCCTCAACCAAAGAATGGATTAACAAACTGTGGTACATCTACACAATGGAATACTACTCAGCAGTAAGAAAATGATATCCTAAAATTTGCAGGCCAATGGATGGATTTGGAGAATATCCTCCTGAGTGAGGTATCACAAACCCAGAAAGATAAACTTCCACCCTTTGTAACTGTCTTTTGTTGTCTTCTATAATCAACATCTACCTTTTCTCCTGGAATTGCCTTGATTTTAAGACTCATTTTGGAGGTTATTCATGTACTTTTGTGCACTACAATGTATATAGTTATTATGCTCTGAAAAGAGATTTCTTTAATATCTCTAAGTAGTTTATGTGCTGCTTTTTGGATGATAATAGTTAATTTTATTATTTCTTTCTAATATCTTCTGATCACTATACTACTACAAAGAGTTTGAAATTTCAGAGAAAATCGTGTGTGTATGTGTGTCTGTGTCTGTGTGGTATGTCAAAAAAAAGGAAGAGAGATTTATTGGTGGATAAATCTGAAACTCATTTTTGTCTGCACAAAGAACTGAATGATTCTGTAAGTTATATGGCTATAAAGTATAATATTATATAACTATTTTTTCTTGTTCTGGCAAAAACTACAAGCTTTCAAGTTATTGTGTCATCACATTTCCCAATTTAATTATTAATGGAAGAGTCTCTCAGTCTTGGTTCTTGGAATTCATCATGAAGTACTACTATGCCAGCATTACATTTCTATACCTAGACATGGCTCATCATTTGTTTTTTCTGAATCTTCTCTTTTAATAATTAGTCTCCATCATCATCTCATCCTATACACAAGCAATATCTTTTCACTGCTTCTACTTAGAATGTCCTCATATTTGAATTCCTTTTTTTTATGTTAGTAAGCATATGTATTTAGAAAAAAAATTTTATGATGTGTTATTATCTTTTAAAGTGCCTGAACATGGAAAGTTCTGTTTCTTTCTATTTCATTGTGTGTATGTGTGTTTTCAGTGTGTATGTTTCTATAAGTATCTATAAGTAGACATTTGCATGTGTCTCATGAATTATATTCATGTTTATGATACCTCATTATCTATCTTTTGATAAGTAAGTGACCTGAAAAATTCTACCAGGGAATTCCTACAGCAAATAAATACTTTCAGCAATTTAGCAGAATACAAAATTAGCTTAAAAAATCCTCAATAGTTAGTCTTCCTTTGCACAGATCATAAAATAACTGAAAAAGAAATCAGGAAAACATCATTCTTTACAATAGATGCAAATATCATCAAGTATCTTGTGGTAACTCTAACTAAAGAAGTGAAAAAACCGTATGACGAGAACTTGAAGTCATTGAAGAAAGAAATCAAAGAAGACATCAGAAAGTGGATAGTACTCTCATGCTCTTGGATAAGTAGGATCAATG
Organism: Sigmodon hispidus; assembly: GCA_004025045.1. Classification (NCBI taxonomy): domain Eukaryota; kingdom Metazoa; phylum Chordata; class Mammalia; order Rodentia; family Cricetidae; genus Sigmodon; species Sigmodon hispidus. The sequence goes on from PVIH01004422.1 coordinate 25,561, forward strand.
CAGTATAAATGGCAATCTTACTAAAAGTACTCTACAGATTCAATACAATCTTAATAAGAATCTCACAGTTCTTTACAAACCTTAATAAAACAATACTCAACTCTATAGGGAAAAATATAAACCTAAAATTGTCCAAGTGTGTATGTGGGAACTTATTCAATAATAGAACATCGGAATGCATCACAATCCCTGACTTGACACTATACTATAGAGCTCTAGTAATAAAAATAAAAGAGCTTGGTACTGGCATAAAAACAGACTTGTGGGTCAATAGAAATGAATTGAAGACCTAGACTTTAATTCACACATCTATGAATGCCTAATTTTTGACAAAGAGACCAAAAATACACAAAGAAAAATTATAGTATCTTAGACAAAAGGTGCTGGCTTAATTGGATGGCGGTATGTAGAAGATTGAAAATAGATCCCTATCTATCACTCTGCACAAAACTCAAATCTAAGTAGATCAACAAGCTGAACATAAACCCAGTTACACTGAACTTTATTTAAAAAAGAAAAAAAAACTAGGAAATATCCTTGAACACTTTGGCAGTGCTGATAATTCCTAAATATAACACCAATAGTACAGACATTAAAAATAACAATTAATAAATGGGATGTTCTGAAACTGTGAAGCTTCTATAAGGCAAAGAACATTGTCAGTAAGACAAAATGATAGCCTATATAATAGAAAAATATCTGTCTGCAACAACTCTACTTCTGAGAGAAGACTGATTTCTAAAATATACAGAGGACTCAAGAAATTAGAGGCTCCAAACCCAAATAATCCAATTAAAAAAGGGGGTTCAGAGATAAAAAGGAATGCTCAACAGAAGAATTTTAAAATGCTTAAAGAATTTCTCAATATCATTAGTCATAAAAGAAATTCACATCAAAACAACTCTGAGATATCATCTTACACCTGTCAGAATGGCTAATATAAAAAACACAGATGACAGCCTAGGTAGAAGGGATGTAGAGCAAGGGAAACACTGCTCTAGAGTTATGGGATTGTAAACCTGTACAGCCAATTTTGAAAATCAGTATAGTTCCTCAGAAAACTAGGAATCAATCTTCCCAATGATCCACCAATGACACTATTGGGCATATACCCAAAGAATACAAAATCCTACCCCAAAGACATTAGGTCACCTATGTTTATGGCAGCATTATTTATAATATACTGAAGTTGAAAACAACCTAGATGCTCCTCAACTAAAGAATGGATTAAAAATTTGGTACTTTTACACAATGGAATACTACTCATCAGTAAAACAAAAAATGACATCCTGAAATTTGGCAGCAACTAAATGAATCTGGAGAGTATCATTCTGAGTGTAGTAATGCAGACCCAGAAAGCAAATAATAGAATGTATCCACTCCTAAGTGGATTTTATACATAAAACCCATAATCCTCAAAGAGCTAGGTGATAGGAAGAACTTAAGAGAGACATCCGATGCTCCCCCTTGGAAGGGAAATAGAAAAGATCTCCTGAGTAAATTGGGACATACAGTGGAGCAAGCAAGTGAGGCGGAAAGAAATCAAGAAAGAAGGAGTTGGTTGAGGGAGAGAAGCAACAGAGTGAAAGAACAACAAAATAGATATCTTGATAAATGGAGCCATGGTGAGCCAGACCAAACTGACTCAACTTGGGACTCTGCCTTTCCTGGGGAATGGATGGGGGATGGGTTGGAGTTCAGAGGGTGGAAGAACTGGGAGGAGGGGAGGGAAGAAGAGCAGTGGTGGGTATGGAAAAACTTTCAAATAAAAAAAAAAAGATTAAAAGTGAACATGTAAAAGAAACAGAGACAATGAGAGTAAGACAAATATATGGCTTAGACTAAGACATATACTGAATTTTCATTAAGATGTTTCATTATGTTCAATTACAGGAAATTTACTTAATTACTGAATTATCTATTTGAAATGAAAAAGAAACACACAATAATTAATTGCTAAATATAAGAAGACAAATAAATAGTGGTTAATAATTGCAATAAAAGGAGTTTAAATTGAAGATTTGTTTCTAAATTTTATAAAAGCCAATGTTAAAGTTAATACAAGCACTTGTCTCAATGGCATTGTTATTGAAGTTCACAGACCCCAAAGTCAGTTATTATTAGCAGTGATTCCATACTTATGAGAGCTTGTGTAACTTAGTAATATTCTGTGAATATTCTAGTGTTTTAGATAGCTCATATCCTTGCTATAAAAACTTAAAGTTGCTCTTTTAAATGAGAAATTAAACATTAAACTTCCACTTATTTTGGTGGTTTTTATTTTGGTGGAGTTTGCAAAGAGTATAGTAAGGAAAAGAAAGAAAAAACATGCTATTGGTCTCATCTCTAAAAGAAAACAAAGCTATTCATGTTGAACAATTTTTTCAGACATATTTTTGCTACTAAAATATGTTTTTTTAAAAAAATAAAGTTCTTTTTTTCCCATGTATCCCCTTGCTCTCCCTACCAACCACCTCCCAGCCCCTCCAGGTTAGCCTTCAACTGTAGTATCACAAATGGGACCCAGAGTCAAAAATCAGGGGAAGGCTGAAATATCAGAGAAAAGAAGCACTATAGTCAATTTTCACTTAGCTGTTTTGTAATTTTTTTAGGTTGTTCTAATGCTAATTTTTGGTTGTCAGATGCTTTTTTTAGTTGCTTTTTCTGGGTTTTTAAAAGCCCTTATATACCCATCTACGTTAGGATTAATGGCTTGGCATGTAACCTTGAAATCACAAAAACAAAAGTTTTGTCTCTGGAGTTGTGGGATTAAGATTGGAGGTCACTACTCTGGACTTTCACTGTGTTGGGATTAAAGGTGTGTGTGACTGATTTAGCTGTTTATCTTTGTATTCAAGGTTTAAGAATTTCCTGAGCTGTCTGTCTAGGATTTGCGTGGGTGTTCTCCCCTTAATAATCACTTTCTATTAAATGTATAATATATATCCACATTCAGCCTCTCTTCTCCCCAGCCTCCCATTCCTTCCCCAAAAAGGGGAAGAAGTCACAAGGTGGTTCAGTCAGTATCCACTCTAGGCCAGTCTGATTTCCTCATCCTAATGTCAAGACGAGGTTAGGTGTTCCTCTGGAGAGAATGAACTCCAAAGTGCCAGTCCACACATAAAAACACCGTCTGATCCCTCCCCTCGAGCTCTACATACTGCCCATGTCTGTGGACAGTTGCCTATCTGTGAAGAACCTAGTTCCTTTTCTTGAAGGTTCCCCAGTGGCTGTTTTCAATTTAGTGAGCTCCTCAGAGCTCCAGCCAGCCATCACTGTAGAATTTTCCTCATCATAAGCCCTATCCCCTTGCTCATATAGATTCTCCTCCCCTGCTCTTAACTGGACCTGGATCTGAGCCCAGAGTTTAGCCATGAGTCTCTCTCTCTAACTCTATTCATTGTTGGAGTTAAGTTCTGTGATAGCACTTGGGGTGGCTGTTCATTTGATTATAGGGAAGTCCTGTCTAGGCAACACCTTCACTATTGGTTGGAGACCTAGCCAGGGACATCCTGTGTGTTCTTCAAAGTTACCCTAACACCCAGTCTTTTTCCAACCCCACACTGGCTTCCTTTATTAAGATCTCCATATCTTTTTTTTTTCTCCCTACCTGTTGCTCCTCTCACTCAATCATCTCCTTCTCTCATGATTTGTCCCCACACACTCTTGGTTGTGGCCACTTATAGTCCCAATTAGCTAGGAAGATCTCTGTTTTCTTTTCCGAGGGGGATTCCCTGGATGTCTCTTTTAAGTTCCTTCTGAGCTGAAGCTTTTCAGGGGTTGTTGTTTGCAGCTTGGGTGTTCTTTGATTAAACACTAATGAGTGAGTACATCCCCTGCTTATCTTTCTGGCTTGTGATACCTTGCCCAGGAGGATATTCAACAAATTCATCCATTTGCCTACAAATTTTAGGATGTCATTTTTTTTTTACCTGCTGAGTAGTATTCCATTGTGTAGATGAACCACAGTTTGTTAATCCATTCTTTAGTTAAGAATAATCTATGTTGTTTCCAGGATCTTGCTATTATGAACAATGCTGCTATGAACATAGTTGAGATAATGCCTTTGAGTGCAAATGTATGTCTTTAGGGTATATACCCAGAAGTGATATTGCTGGATTCTTGGGGAGATGGATTCCCAGTTTTCTGAAGAACCACCATACTACATTCTAGAGTGCCTGAACAAGCTTACACTCGCACCAACAATGGAGGAGTGTTCTTACTCTGCCACCTCTCTAGCATAGGCTGTCATCTGTGCCTCTTATCTTAGTCAATCTGACAGGTGTCTGGTGGTATCTCAAAGTTGTTTTGATTTGCATTTCTCTGATGGCTAAAGATATTGAGCAATTTTCCAAGTGGCTTCCAGCCATTTGTAATTCTTCAGTTGAGAATTCCCTTTTTAGTTCTGAACCCTATTTTTTAATTGGGTTATTTAGAGGTTTGGGCTCTAGTTTCTTGAGTTTTCTATATATTTTAGAGATCAATCCTGTGTCAGTTGTAGGGTTGCTGAAGTTTTTTTCCTATTCTGTAGGATGTGATTTTGTCTTATTGACTGTGTCCTTGGCCTTACAGAAGCTTCTCAGTTTCAGGAGGTCCCACTTGCTAATTGTTCTTAGTGTCTGTGTTACCGGTGTTATATTTAGAAAGTGGTCTCCTGTGACATTGCATTGGAGGAAATTTCCCACTTTCTTTTCTATCAAGTTCAGTGTTGCTGGGTTTATGATGAGGTCTTTGTTCGACTTGGATTTGAGTTTTATGCAGTGTAATAGATATAGTTTGAATCTATTTGCATACTCTCATACAGTTATGCAAACACCATTTGATGAAGAAACTATCTTTTTTCCATTGAATATTTCTGTCCTCTCTGTCAAAGATCAGATGTTCATATGTATGTGAGTGAATATAAGGATCCTCAATACAATCCCGTTGACCTACAAGTCTGTTTTTATGCCAATACTGGCTGTTTTGATTATTATAGCTCTACCATAGCTTGAAATTAGGGATTGTGATGCCTCCTGAAGTTCTTTCATTGAGCAAGATTGTTTTGGCGATTCTGAGTTTCCTGTTATTCCATATGAAGTTGAGTATTGTTCTTTCAAGGTCTGTAAAAAAATGTGTTGGGATTTTGATAGGAATTGCAATGAATCTGTACATTGCTTTTGGTATAATTGCTGTTTTTACAATGTTGATCATACCTATCCAGAAGCATGGGAGGTCTTTCCATTTTCTGATATCCTCTTCAATTTCTTTCTTCAGTGACTTTAAGTTCCTCTTGAAGAGTCCTGCTACTTCTTTGGTTAGAGTTTACGCCGAGATATTAATGCTATTTGCAGCTATTACAGAGGGTGGTATTTCTCTAAGTTCTTTCTCAGCCCATTTATCTTCATTGTAAAGGAGGGCTACTGATTTTTTTGAGTTAATCTTGTACCATGGTATATTGCTAAGGGTGTTTGTGAGCTGCAGAAGTTCTCTGGTAGAATTGTAGGGGTCAGGTATGTAAACTATCATACATCTGCAAATAGAGATTGTTTGACTTCTTCAATTCTGATTTGTATCCCTTTAATCTCCTTGTGTTCTCTTATTGCTTTAGCTAAAACTTTGATAACTATATTGAGTAGATAAGGAGATAAAGGACAGCTTTGTCTTGTTTGTGATTTTAGTAGAATTGCTTTGTGTTTTTGTCCATTTAGTTTGATGTTGGCTGTCAGCTTGCTATATATTGCCTTTATTATGTTTAGGTAACTTTCCTGTATTCCTGAACTTTCCAGGATTTTATTGTGAAGAAGTGGTGGATTTTGTCAAAGGCTTTTTCTGTATCTAATGAGATAATGATGTGTTTTTTCTTTTAATGTGTTTATATGATGGATGACTTTTTTTTGATATGTCATTGGATTCAGTTTGCCAGAATTTTATGGAGAATTTTTGCATCAATGTTCATGAGGGAAATTGGTCTATAATTCTCTCTTTGTTGCACCTTTGAGTTGCTTGGGATTAGGGTTATTGTGGCCTCATAAAAAGAGTTTGGCAATATTCCTTCAGTTTTTACTGTATGAAATAGTTTGAGGAGTGTAGTAATTCCTCTTTGAATGTCTGGTAAAATTCTGCACTGAAACCATCTGGACCTGGGCTTTTTTCACTTGGGAACTTTAATGACAATGTCTTTTAGGGTTAGAGTTAGATATTTAGGTCTTTAATTGATCTTGGTTTAATTTTGGTAAGTGGTAACTGTCCAGAAAGCTATCCATTTCTTCTAGGTCTGCCAGTTTTCTAGAGAACAGATTTTCAAAGTACGACCTGATATTTCTCTGGATTTCCTGGAGGTCTGTTGTTATGTCCCTTTTCATTTCTGATTTTGTTGATTTGGATACTGTCTCTGCATTTTATTTAGTTTGGATAAGGGTTTATCTATCTTGTTGACTTTCTCAAAGGAACCAACTCTTTGATTCATTGATTCTTTGTATTGTTCCCTTTGTATCAATTGTATTGATTTCAGCTCTAAGTATGATTATTTCCTATGGTCTTCTCTTTATAGGTGAATTTGCTTTTAATTGTTCTGGTGCTTCCAGCTCAGCTGCTATTTCTCTTGTGTGGGATTTCTCTAGGTTTTCATATGGGCATCTAGTGCTAAAATTTTCCTCTTAAGACTGCTTTCACTGTGTCCCATAAGTTCAGGTATGTTGTGAATTAATTTTCATTAAATTCTAGGAATTCTCTGATTTCTTTCTTAACCCAGAAGTGATTCAGTTGAGTGATGTTTAGTTTACATGAGTTTGTAGCTTTCTGTGATTTTTGATGTTGGTGAACTCTAACTTTAGACCATGGTGATCTGATATGGTACAGGGGTTATTCCCATTTTTTTTTCCTATCTGCTGATATTTGCTTTATGACCAACCAAGTATGTGGTCAATTGGAGAGAAAGTTACATGGGATGCTAAGAAATATGTATATTCCTTTTTGTTTGGGTGGAGGGTTCATTATATATCTACTATATCTATTTGGGTCATAATTTCTGAAAGATCCCTTCTTTCTCTGTTGAGTTTCTTTTGCTTGACCTATCCAAGGTTGAAAGTTGAGTATTAAAGTCCCATACTATTAATGTGTGCAGTTTGATATGAGGTTTAAGCTTTAATAGTGATTCTTTTACATATGGAGTTACCCTTATGTTGAGGGCATAAATATTCAAGATCGAAACATTGTCTTGGTGGATTTTTCCTGAGATGAATAAGTCCATTCTGGTCTCTTTTTATTGATTTTAGTTTAAAGTCTATTTTGTTAGATATTAGAATGGTTACAGCAGATTGTTCCTTAGGTTCCTTTGATTGAAGAGTCTTTTCCCAACCCTTTACTTTGAGCTTGGACCTGTATTTGAAGTTGAGGTATGTTTCTTTTCTTCAACAGAAAGATGGCTTCTGTTTTTGTATCCATCATGTTAGGGTGTGTCTTTTTATAGTTGAATTGAGTTAATTGATATTAAAGAATATTAATGACCAGTGATTGTTATTTCCTGTAATTTTTGGTGGTAGCTTGTGTGTATTTCAGTTTTTTTCTGGGTCTTTCTTCTGTGGGATTATCAGTTGTCTGTGGTTACATGGGTGCTTCTGGTATTCTTAGGTTAGAGTTTTCCCTCTAGTGCTTTTTGTAGGGGCAGATTTGTAGATCGGTATTGCTTAAATCTGGTTTTATCATGAAAATATTGTTTACTCCATCTATGGTGATTGATATTTTTTCTTGGTACAGTAGTCTGGGTTGGCATCCATGTACTTTTAGTGTTTGTATAATGTCTGACTAGGTAGGACCCTTTTGCTTTTATTTTTTTCCATTAAATAGCCAGGTGTTATTCTTATGAGTCTGATTTTATAGGTAATTTGACCTTTCTTCTTTTGTACCACTTAGTATTTTTTATTTGTTCTGTAGGTTTTGTGTCTTGGTCATTATATGGTGAGCTGACTTTTTATGTTGGTTTAGTCTATTTGGTGTTCTGTAGGTTTCTTGTGTCTTTATAAGTATTTTCTTCTTTAGGTTGGGAAAGTTTCCTTCTGTGATTTTGTTTAACATATTTTCTGTGCCTTCAAGCTGGTATTTTTCTCCTTCTTCAATTTCAATTATTCTCAGGTTTGGCCTTTTCATGGTATCCCAGACTCCCTAGACATTTTGTATTATAAACTTTTTTGGTTTTAGTGTATCTATTTAGTGATATATCTATTTCTAGTACTGAGTCTTCAACTCCAGAGATTCTCCCTTCCATCTCTTGAATTTTGTTGGTTTTGCTTGAATCTGTTGTTCTAGTACTTCTTTTCAGATTTTTTATATCCATGTTTGTCTTGGTTTATTTGTTTACTGCTTCCATTTCAATTTTTAATTCTTGAAATATGTCTTTCACCTATTTACTTTCTTTTTTTTTGGTTTTCTTTATTTTCTTTCAGGGATTTGTTCATCTCTTACAATTTTTTGTTTGTGTTTTCTTCTATTTCTTTAAGGAAAATTTTTATATCCTCTTTTAAGGCTTCTAATAGTATCATAAAAAATGTTTTTAAGGTCACTTCCTTCTGCTTCTTCTTCATTGTTATGTTGAGGTCTTGATGTTGTTGATCCACCTGCTTCTTCTGTTGGTGTCTTGTTGATCTTTGTGTTGTTGTATGTATTCTTGCACTGGTGTCTACTCATTGCTTCCTCAGTTAACCCTTGGTCAGCTCTAGGTCAGCTTTTAGTCAATTATAGGCCTGGGGGCTCTTAGTCAGCTGTGTGTTCAGAAGCTTGGCTGGTCCCATACAGTTGCAGTGTGATGAAGGTTATTGAAATTTGAGCAGGGGGTATCCCATGGTGGCTGTGTTTTGCTGTAACTTAGACTTCAGGGTGCTCTCCCAACTTTCTTTGATTTAGGGTAGAACTGCCTGTGGTTGTGGTATTGTGTGGGTGTTCCCAGGTCAGGGTTCAGAGAGTAGTATGGTCTCTGCTTGGCCTGTGGGATGGGATGACTCTCACTTCTTACATCTGTGTGTCTCTTAAATGTTCAAGGTGTAAATGACTTGAAAATAAACATTTCAGTTTGTGCATTAAGGATAAGCTTTTGTTAGTCTTGAGAATTAAATAATAGTTCATTTCATCATTTAAGAAAGTTACAGTCATTGAAACTAGAACAATCCTTATTTCTTATCATGAGTTCTGTTTTAAGCAAAGAGAGATATCTGACCTTTATACAATACTTCTGTAGCTCTCAAGAACAGGGCATATACATTATGGCAACGATGATAATGAACAAGTCAGATATAAGCCCTGAAGAACAATTAGCTGTCTGTTTTGTAGATTAATTGGAACAGACACCATGAAATAGTTCATGTTAAAATAATCCTTCCCGTATTACAAATATAACAATATTGATTTTATTTCTAGGTGCTTTCATGTAAGAATAAACATGAAAGAAGGATTCCAGTAATTCGTATTGTAGAAATCTCATGCTTCCATAAATCATTTTTTGGAAACCTTAAACATTATTAAAAGATAAATGCAGTTCTATAATGCATTCAGTTGCCTGGGCACTATTTTTTTGTTTGTCTCTTGGTTGATTGAGTTGATATTTTCTTTTTGTCAGAATGCTATTCTACTATAGTTATAAAAGAAATAAATATCTTCAGGGACAAGTAGAAAGATCTACTGTTCCATCATTCCAACAATTTTATGTGAAAGTGAATAGTTTATGCTAAATACATTTAATCATAATACATTGACCATGTTCTTTGTAATTTATATGTTAATCTTAAATAAAACAGAACATTTTAGTTAATAAATTTATACTATCTGGATCAATTCTATTTATTTAAAAGAAAGTTGGCACAATAAAGTGTAGAGTTATACAAGGAAATAAATAAATATGTATTGAATTGTGATATAAAAGAAAAATATTAAAAACACATTAAGTTAAGAATGAATGTATTCAAGAAATCTCTGTAAAATATTTGTTTGTTTGTTCTGCACAGTCTCTTACTGACTCCCAGTCTGGCCTCAGACTGTGGTCACCCTGCTTCCTCTATCTGCATCCTTTGTGTTGGGATTGCAGGACATGTTGAAATATGACATTTGTCTTGACTTTAAACTTGTATTGTATTCAAGTCCTGTATTTCCTATCCAGAAGCTCTGTCTGAACTCTGACTTTCTCACAATAGGTCTATCAAGTGACTCTCTGTTTAACTCACAATGCAAACACAATTCACATGTCAATTATGTGTTTTTTCTTAATGTCAACAGTAATACAAAGAATGAAATGTTAAACTTTGATCACATAAATAGTCTAGAAATGTTTTACTGATTTGTACTTTCTGTGCATTGATTTCAAGATTATAAAAGATGTATGAGTATTTTCTTCTGATTATTGTACATTCATTAATCCCATGCAATTTCTGCTATTTTTAAAGTATGATGACTAATGGTTCCAACTTTCCTTCATAAGTGATGTGAAGACTCATCAACACCACCGACAACAAAAATAAAAACACTTTCTGAAGATGAATCATGTGGTCTAAGTTCCTAGCTAAACAAGCTAAATAAAGCCTGCATAGAAAGAATGTATATGAGTCTTCTATACATATTCTGATTCTGGGCCATACAAATATCTAGAGGAATATGAGAGATTTATTGCTTCAATGTTATTTTTCTGTGTTTTCCTCAAACTCTCCCACATTCCTAGTTGATCTGTCCGTAATGTTCTTTTAACAAGGACTTTTAATCCATTAACATTAACAGATTTCTAACTGTTGGCCTTACTTACCTGTGTTAGCCAGTTATTATTTCATTTGAGTTATAGTGATTTTATATTATTTTCAAATTTACCATAATAAAAATCTATGTAACACATTTTAATTCTAAATATTTCAATTGTATTTTTATGTGTTCAATGCTTTTATTATTCTTGCTGATAGTTTTATGACATAAAAATAGCAAATAAATGTATAATAATGGTGCTTTTAGTTCATGAATGTTTTAGTAAAATATTCTTCCCTCATGATTTTGTATCTTATAAAGCACAATATTGATACAATAACAATAGTTTCTATTAAAAAGTAATTTGATACAATATACTATGTATATTTCCAAATTTTCAAAGGAAAAGAAAGCAGGCTTATTTAATGTGTATCACTTACTTATAGATGGTCCTGTCACATCAGTAATGACAGAACCTAAGGCTGACAGAGGCCATTTTACCTGCTATTCAGAGCTCTGATATACTGCAGGAGTCTGGCTGTTAATTTAGAAAACAAACGTATTTGAGTTTGGCTCAGATTCATAAGTAATTCAGTATTCTTTCTTTGCAAACATTCTATAGTTAAAACTGTTCATTCTGAATTTTTTTTAAATAAAAACCTCAGGATGCTAAAAATATTCATTAACTTTTTTCATTTTTTTATTTAAAAAGGTTTTTTTTTTTATATCTACCACTGCTCCCCTTCCCTTCCCTCCTCCCAGGCCTCCAAGTACCCCTCTGCCTCCCTACTCCATTCTTCCATCTTTTACCCAGAGAGAGAAAGGAGTCCAATGGTGGGTCAATTAAGTCTGGCATATCCAGTTGAGGTAGGTACAAATCACTCACCCCAGTATTAAGGCTTGGTTAGGCATTCCTCTGTAGGGAATGGACTCTGAGATGTCAGTTCATGCACTAGGAACAGACTCTGATCACACTGCAAGAGGATCCACAACTGCCCATACCATTTGACAGTCATCTATCTACCCTTGTAGTGTTTAGTTCCTTTCCATGAAGTATCCTCAGTGATTATTTCAGAATCAGTGATCTTGCAATAGTTCAGGTCAGCAGACTCTGTGGGTCACCTCCTTATGATCACTTTGTGCATATACTCTCTCCTCTTTCTCTCTTTAGCTGGACTGGGAACTTGACCTGGTGCTTAGCTATGGATTTTTGTTTCTACTTCTATCCATTGCTGAAATAAGGTTCTATAATGACAATTAGGGTGGTCATCCATTTGGTAATAGTTGAAGTCCTGTTGAGGCACCCTCTCTACTATTGCTTGGAGTCCTAGCCTGGGACATCTTGTGAGTTCTTGGTGATTTCCTTAGCACCTACTTTTTTCTAACTCGTAATGGCTCCTTCTATTAAGATATCCTTTTCTTTGTACTCCCTCTCTGTTGTTTCTCTCATTTAACTGTATCCACCTCCCATAATTTGTTCCCACCTCCCCTTGTTTTTTCTCTATTATCATCCCAATTTACTCAAGAGATCTTCTCCATTTATCCTTGCCAGGGGGATCCCTAGATGTTTCTCTTAAGTTCTTCCCATTACCTAGCTGTTCAGCGGTTGCAGTATGCAGCCTGTATATTCTTTGCTTTATGTCTAAAATCCACTTATGAGAGAGAACATACCATGTCTATCTTTATGGGCCTGTGTTACACCACTCAGAATGACACTCTTCAATTTCTAACATTTGCCTACAAATGGAAGAATGTCATTGTTTTTAACTGCTGAGTAGTACTCCATTGTATAAATGTACCACAATTTTTTAATCTATTCTTTTGTTGAGGGACATCTTGCATTTTGATTGTTTTTAGGTTCTGCCTATTACAAATAATGCTGTTATGAACATAGTTGAGCTAATGCCCTTAGAGTAAGAATGTGTATCGTTTGGGTAGATGCTCAATAGTGGTATTGCTGGATCATTGGGGAGAGTAACTCCATTTTCTGAGGAACCACCAAACTGATTTTCAAAATGGCTGTACAAGTTTACACTCCCACCAACAATGGAAGAATGTTTCCCTTGCTCCACAAGATGTCCAGCATAGGATGTCATCTGTGTTTTTGATCTTAGCCATTCTCATAGGTGTAAGAGGGTATCTCAGAGTTGTTTTGATTTGTATTTTCCTGATGACTAAGGATGTCTTTCAGCCATTTAAAATTCTTGTGTTGAGAATTTTCTTTTTTGCTCTGAACTCCATTTTTCAATTGGGTTCTTTGGGTTTTTTTGGCCTCTAATTTCTTGAATACTCAATATATTTTAGAGATCCTTCCTCTGTCAGATATAGGGTTAGTGAACATCTTTTGCCATTCTGTAGGCTGTCATTTTGACTTATTGATCATGTTCTCTGCCTTATAAAAGCTTCTTGATTTTAGAAGATCCCATTTATTAATTGTTCTTCAAATTGATATAATGTTTTAAATTTTTTATTAAAACACAATTTTAATATAAAGTACTTTGATAAAGTGATCATTATTCTGAACATTTCATGTTTTATTCATTTATTTTTTGTTAACACCACCAGAAACATAAAATGTAACTAGTTTCTCCCACAATTTTGGTGAAGAGCTACAATTACAATTTATGAGAAGATTCATACTGCTTCTGTCTTGGAAAATGAACACTATGCAAGATTTTTGAGACAAGGCAAACATATGGATAAGTGTTTAATCTGTATGTCATTGGGTAAATTGGAAATCATTATAACTGATAACTGAGCCTAGCAGGCTCTCTATTCCAATTAGGCCTGGACTTCATAGAAAAAGATGGAGGTGAATACTATTTCTTGTTTCTGAAAGTATATATATATATATATATATATATATATATATAGAGAGAGAGAGAGAGAGAGAGAGAGAGAGAATTTACATTGGCATATGATTTTGTCCTTTGATATGGAAATAATCAGTCCTATTGGGGAGAAGTTTACACAAAGTTTAAATAACCTTGGGAGGTAAATGGTACTTGGCAGAGAGTAGACACTGCATGTGAAGGGTCCACTGTGAAGTTAACAAAAGCACTTTTCTAAGAAGTTTGGTCACACATGTCTTACACAGTTACAGCTGAATAATAAATAGGAAAAAAATTGTGCACTTTATCTTACATTTGGAGTGAAAATTTTATGAAATTATATTATAATACCTAATATGAAATTTATCTTTCCATTCTATCAAAGTTAAACAGACAAAAATTTCTGTCATAGGTTTCCAAGAACATTCCACATATACAAGCTCATCACTATTATACCACTCAAGACAATTTTTTCTAGGTTTTGTTCATTTTCCATGATTTATTACTTGTGCAAATATGTATGTTTGTTTGCATGCTCAGCTATGTACATGCCAGTGCACATGTGTTTGCACATGGCTATGGGGGTCAGATGTTAATGTTACACTTCCTTTCAAAGGACTCTCTTTATGAAGGAGGATCTTTATTGAATCTTACCTATCATACTAGGTTAACTGGGATGGGGACACAAGAGATATATCCACCTCTGACTCCTCAGATTTTGTATTGTAAGCTTGTGCTACTACATGAAAATAACCCCATTATTATTTTTTATTCACTACTTTTTAAGTTGGCAAGCGCCATACTGGGACTAGTTACTATATTTTCTTAAGTACATTGTAATATTCTCATTTTCTTACTACTTTCCCCACATACCTGCTCCCATCCTGCTGATAGGCATTCTTACCTCCATCTCTCCCATACCACATTTAAACCCAAAGTGTCCCATGGCTATCTTTTCCTCTTCCAAATCTCTATAAGATTCCTGCATGGAGCAATGACAAGCCCCAAAGGCTCCACCACTAGTTAACAAGACATTAGCAATTTATGGCTGCAATGAGATGGAAAATCACCTTTCTTTGAGGGTATATCCACTGGTAGTTTGCCATTGCTTCAGTGGATAAACCCACAGCCATACATATATAGGAAGCACTAGTTAACCCAGGCTAACTATAAGATTTAAAAAAAAAAAAGAATTGAAGGAAAGGGGAGAAATGGAAAGGGAGGGAGGGAAGGAAGGAGGGAGGGAGAGAGAGAGAGAGAGAGAGAGGGAGAGAGAGAGAGAGAGAGAAAGGAAGGAAGGAATATGAGGTTGAGAAAGATGTGTTGGTTATAAAGAGATTTAGATTGGTTAAAGGGTATAGTTGTGAACAAGAAATATTTTGCAAGTGTATGAGATTTGAAAAAGATAAATTTGAAACTACTGAAAATGGTCTCACTATATGTCCCAGGGTGGTCCTGAATTTACATATTTGGCTACCTCTGGCTCCTGAGTACTAAAACTTAAGATCTGAAACTTTAGAAGAAAAAAAAAATACATATATATACACATATATTTTTTTCAGAAGTTCTTTTGCTTTCTTTAATGGTTCCTTTTCTAATTTTATGACAAGAACCCTCATATTTGCAAGTTAAAACTTCAGGTGCTACATATAAGAGAGAATGTAGTATTTGGGGTTATTTTGAGTCTGGTTTATCTCACAAAGTAATAATTTCCATTTGCATATATTTTCTGTAAATGTTCTCACTTCATCCCTTGAAATAAAAACCATTGCATTATGCATATATGAAACATTTTCTTTCCTTACATATTAATGTGTAGGATGACCTCTAGTCTTGTTCAGTGACTAGCCATTGTAGATGGTGTAGTAATAAAACCTATATGTGCAAGTATCTCTGTGGCATTCTGTGATACCCTTTGGCTGAGATAAAGCCTGCAAACCATTTCTTTATTCAAGTGTTTAACTCCCATTGAATTCCATTCTTCATCTGTGGGGTCAGTTTCTTATGCTGTTAAAATCCTTTTCAGGAAGTCCCTTATTATACTTACAACTTAAAGCATTTCCATCTACCAGTTTTGACCTTTCAAGTATTATGTTAAGGTATCAAATACATTATGAGATTTTTATGTTGTGTGAGATAATTACCAGATTTCACCCTTTAGCTTGGAGTATCTAATTTTCCCAGCATCCTGTTTAAAGAAGACATTATCTATATATACACCTTTGTAGATGTAGTTGCATGTATTTTTTTTTTCTGTGTCCCTGTCTTGTTCCAAGGCTCTACACGCCTAATTTACCCGTGGCACCACAATGTCACTGCTCTCATTATCACTATGGCTCTATAGTATAATTTAGATGAGTTTTTCTAGGATATTTTTACTGCTTAGAAATACTTTCACTTTTCAGATATTTTCTGTAACTTTAGAAAGTTTAGAAATATTGTCTTTATCTCTGTTAAAAATGCCTTTACAACTTTGATGATGATTATGTGGAATCTGAAAACCACATTTAGTAACAGTCATTGTCACAATATTGATTCTGTCTGACATGATCAATGAAGGCCTTGCCATCATTTAATGTTTTTTCTTAATATTTCCCTTATAGACTATGTCTTTCACTTCCCTGATCTGATTTATTTCTAGATATTTTCTTATTTGAATGGAATATATTCACTACTTTATCAATAAGTTTATTTTTACTATCTACTTCATTGTTTATCATACATGAGTTTTCTGCTCAAATAATAATTTTTTAAATACAGTGTCATGTTTTTTACAAAGAGAGATAACTTTTTTGTTTTATTGTTTAACACTTCATTTTCAAATTCATTAAGAGTGATAAGAGTGGATTAACTTATCTCATTTCACATTGTAATAAAAATAACCTCAGCTTTTTTTACTTAGTTTAATGTACAGAGGTTTATCATATGTAATCTTTATCATGTTTAGATGTATTGTCCTACTCCAATTTATGACAAGCCTCTAGTGTCAGCCTTCCTCCCAAGTGAAGTGCTAGAATTATATGGATTAGCCACAACATTCATTTTTGATTTGAAATTTAAACAGTGTGTCTTTATGAATATTACCCTGGTTTCCTTCATCTTAAGCCTATATAAAAAATCCAAGCTATGTTATTCAATTACATTGAGTACTAATAATTACAGTTACTGTCAATGTGAATTGCCTTAGAATGAATCATTATCCTAAGTGGAAAGCACCTTGAAAAGACAACAATGCTGACAATAGGACAACAAAACTACAGATTTTCCAAAGACTCATTTGAGAAAACAACAAATTAGGAGAAGACAATACAAGTTGTGATGAAAGAATTGCTTCTATTCCACCCCAAGTCATAACACTTTTTCACTAGAACTTTGAGTATGTTGCTGTCTTTTATTACATTTGTATAACGGAAAATAATAATAATTCAATGTGTCTTTATAATATTCAACTGGAAATTAAGCCATTGGGCTGTAATATGCATTTATGTCATTTTTGTTAACAGCTAATACTTGACTATAATTCTAATACAAATGTTTTTAGTTTTTAATTTTATTTGTTCTTGTATGTGTGTATTTGTTGCTTTCTTTTATTATTGTTTTAAATATTGATGTAATACTTTGAGTTCTGGTTCTTAGTCACAGTAATTAGTAGTTTTATTGTTGGATTAATAGCACCTGCAGATATCAATACAAGTACATCATGCAGCATGTGTTATATTATATTTTCTGAGAAAAGTACAAGGTGATTTTGTGATGTGAGCATCACAGGGTGTGCTCACATAAACCTAAACAGTATAGGTAAGTCACACTGGACTGCATCAAATGACATAAATAAAACAGAAGATATGCGTGATACTTCTGCCAAAATACCATGGTACACTGATTTATGGCAAGATTTTAATAGGGAAAGTACCCTCTTTAAAAAAAATAAAAATTACTGATGTGAAGTGTCTTTCTGTACACTGTGAATTACCATTGAAAAATAAATTGTTTTGGCCTATGGCAAAGCAGCTTATAAGCAGGAAGCTAATCCAAGCATAGATAAAGGGAAAAGGAGGTGATAAAACATAGATTAGTAAAAATGGATTGGGTTAAGATGCAAGAACTAGCAAGCAATGTAATTAATATAAGCATCTGAGTCATTATTTGATGTTAGTCAGCTGTGGGGCTATGGGTCCAATCCTCAGGGTTAGGCTGGGCAGAATAGTTGAGAAACTTCAGACAACAAATGGTATTGAAATGTGGAGCACTTATAACCACATAAAGCCTGAGGAAGCTTAAAAAGGGTTCTAGAGCAAAGAAACAGAGCCAAAAATAGCTATCTAGTTGTTTCTCTTAAATGGGCCTTGGTACAGAGTAGCATGTGGGTTTGAGCTACAAAAAATGTTGGCCTTCTGGCATTTAGCTTAAGGTGCAACAAGGCCAGTTCCTGAAGTCTCACAAGAGCCTTAGTACAAACAGATCCAAGGTTTCCATTCTTACAGGTAAAAAGTGAACAGAGTCAAGCATGAGTTCTTGGTAGCAGAGGCATGTCTCCTTTAAGAGATCCTTCTTAAATAAGCCTTGGTGGCAAAAAACATGTGGCTCTTTTAAGAGGCTCTGCTGCCAAATACTTAAATGAAGTTCATGAGCAATGGGCATTGGTGCTCACCATAAAATTCCCCAGAGTTAGGGTGGCTAATGTGACTCCTGCCAGTACCTCTGCTGTAAAGCTTACCTCTCTATGAAGCTAGACTAGGAGCTAAGTGAAGTTGGCCAGCATCCTAGCCAAGCCTTTAATTCCAACCAAGTTTAGCAGATTAAAGGTGTAGTCACAAAAAAATAAGAGAGATATGGTAAAGACAGGTTCAAAGAAGACAACCCTTTATATGGTTTGCAGTGTGTTTAAAAATATACATAGGCTTGGGAGAAATGGGAAAAATGATAGAGAAAGTCATTAAAACAGAGTAAAAATAATAATAAGCTGCATAAAAATGAAAAATACAGGATTCTGGATACTGTATATTGTGCTGTCTTTGAATTGTCTGACTACTGAGAAATGAGCAAGACTTGCAAAGTAACATTTGATTATAAATGCTACTGGATCAATCCAACTTATATATTTTGTAAATGTCTTTAATTTAATATTAAAATAAAAAATATGCTACTTTGGAAAAGAAGGTTTTCTTTTTATTTCTACAAAAAAAGGGAGAGGTTGTATATTTGTTTCAAGCAAAATAAAATGAGGTTTGATCAAGGAAGTCTCCCTAAAAAAATCTCTGTCGTGGAGATAGCCACATCAGCTTCAAAGCTGCCTACTAAGATGATCTAGGCTAAGAACCTGCACAAGATTGCCAGTGCCCCCATCAGCAAGAAATATTAATGGAAAGCTATGCCCAAATTTCCAAAATACTATTTACAAATGTATGTTTTCATTATACATGGTTAATAACATAGCAAATATTTTTTCCAGGGAGAAAGGATAAATATGATATAGAAATGATAAAAAAGATTATTTAATCTACTTTGATTCCCCCAAAATTGTTAATCTCAAAATACTTTATGTTGGTATAAATTTTGATTTATTGATACAAATTTAAGGGTAATTTTCATATACTGTATGTATATTTCTTTTCTTGTTTAATGCATTATGTTTATATAACTTCTTTAAAATTATAATGTATAATTAAAAATACAGATTGTTAGTCATCTATGTTATTCAAACTTATACTTTTAGATTTTTTAGATATACAAAGATATATTTCAGTTAGACAGGTAATCTTCAAACACTTCAAAAACCTACAGAATATGACATCTAAAATACTTTAAGAACTTAGACTTTTCTGGACAGTTAGACATGTCTTCTCCTGGCAGCACAAATCTACTTTAAGAGGATGATGGGTATCAAAGAAACTCCATGTGGAATTTACTTTCTTTGTTGCAAAGCTTTGCCAGTGGCTAAGAGGTTGTTTTTGACTTGACAGCTTGACAGTATGCTGTATAAACTGGACATGCAGGACCCTTGGAAATGTAACCTCTGAACTTTGACAGAACAAGCTAAGATGGTCCTTCAGGTTCCTGCTTCAGAGAGACTGCCAGGCATTCTGCAAGACACAGAGAGAAGTGACTGATGAACTATGCCAGAAGGAGCAGAGTAGTCCTTCAAATATCTTGCTTCACTGAAAGATATTCCAGAGACTCTGAGCCTGCAGGATAAAGATGGATAACTTAGTGTTAAAAGAAAACTTCGGGTGACTGTCCCAGTAGCTAGATGTCTCTATCATTTCCTGAATTTAGAAGTTGCTTGCAATGCACTTTCTGTTTATTCAGATAATATTATATTCTTCTGTTCTCTTTGATGGAATTGAAGATCAAATACCTATAATGATAGTTTTTCTTAGTTATATTAAAATGTAAATTATATATCAAACTTTGAACTCACAAGGATAATGTAGGTGATAGAATATTTTCTTAATTTGCTAAGACAAATATACTAGATATTACAGCTAAAATTATTGCCTGATAGCTGTTTTGTTACATGTAATTTTGCTAAGCTGACATTGAATTCTTCCTTTATTATTAGACAAAAAAGGGAAAGTGATGTGGGATGTCTTTCTGCATGCTGTGAGTTACCATTGGAGAATAAAACAGCTGTTTTGGCCTATGGCAAGGCAACTTATAAGCAGGCAGAAAATCCAAGCATAGATAAAGTGGAAAAAAACGAGGAGTCAGAAAAAGATGCTGCAAGCTGCCATCTAGGGATCAAGATATAAAGAAGTACAGATAAGCCATGAGCCATGTTGTGCCAATACATAATTAGTAGAAATGAGTTAAGATGCATGAGGTAGCTAGCAATAAGCCTGAGGCATAGGCCAAATAGCCTGTAATTAATACAGGTGCCTGAATTATTATTTGGGGCCAAGCAGCTTCAGACATACAGGTACAAACTTGGAGCCTGGCTGGGCCAGAAAGTTCAGAAACTTCAGACTAAAAACTCAGAAAATAATATAAAATGATGAAATTACACATAAAATAACAAATAATATAGAAAGCATTGCTGATATGTATATAATAATAGGTGATATATACATAATAAAATTCTACTAAATATATAAGCCCATGTTTGTTTTCATAATATAATCCACTCTTTTCTATTATCAAAAGTATAAATTTTCATAGAACTTTGTACATAATGACCTTGAGTACTTTCAAAAGAGAAATGGAATATCCTGTGATTTTACCCCAGAACTCTAAAACCACACAAGTGATGCACGGTGACTTTATGACAGCAACAATGTCACTAGATTGTAGGAATTTCTCAGTCATTTAGGATAATTTACCAGTTTCTGAGGAACAAAACAGCATGAGCTGAATGACTATAGGTTTTGCTAATTTATGCAATACCTTAATGCAAGCTTTTCTGTCCATTTTGTGCCTTTTCCTATGTGGAGACTAAAATACCCATGTTTTTCTGTCTAATGGATCTCAATAGCATTGATGTTCTTTATTTCCAGAGATGAAAAAGAGAAGTTGGGGGACAAAAGGACTCATGAGTTCCTCTAATAACGGAACCAGGAATTTGTGCACATGACTTCAGCTCATACTCAGAATTACTACAAAGACTGACAAGGGATAGAGAAAACTCTGTCAAGAAATGCACCTGTCTAGAGAAATCACACCTTGGGAGGTAGAAGAAAATACACAAATGCTGTTTCAGAGCTAGGAGCCCAATATTCTTCTTTAATAAAGGAAGAAGCTTAAGACCTAGAAGCAGTCAGTTCAAAAGTCATATATATTGTTTCACATTGTTATTTCAATTTAATGCTGTTTTGTAATACAATAGGCAGAATTTGAATTAAGCTGTGCACCATATGAAAGAAAAACATGTTAGATTGTTGTAGCAGCCAAATAATCCTGTCAGACTTATATTTACACTTAATTATAAGACAGCTTCATTTTCCTCCTTCAAATAATTATTAAAGAAATATCATAAAATGTGGCATTAATAAGAAGATCTATGGTTTTGGTGTTGAGTCTTCATTTAGAAAATTAGCATCAAAGCAGCATACATCATGATAATGAAAAAGCATTATTTTGCATTATGTTTCTTGCTTAATAAGCAATAGAAAATAAGAACTGTGTGGACTACAAAAAAAAAAAAACCCAACCAAACAAACAAAAAACACAGTATTACTGTGCAGAATGCTACCCAAATAAAGGATACCAAAACTTTCAAAAGTTGTATTTGTAAGATACGTTACAAAACTCCCCATTAGTCATCACAAATATCTGTCCAATATGTGTTTAGAGGTCTTTCCATGTGTATTCCATCACTGAGGCAGTTGCAAAATTATATAACGTAGCAAACAATATTTTTCATCATTTTAAAGATACTAACAAACAACATTTTTTTTTAACATGGAAGTTTCTCTTATTTGTATCTAATTACTCTTTCTGGTTCTTAACTACATTTTAATGCTTGGTCAAGCAAATGAGTAAGGGCTGGTGCATTGTATAAACAGACACCTGTGTTCTTCCCACCAGCTCCAGAACATCTGGGGATCATACCTAAGCTCCTTGTCAGTCCAAATTACAAATCTAGACATCTTGACTAAGAAACAAAGCAAGAAGCCCCAAATATACATGATAAATACTCCCTGTGAAGAATAGTTTACTGTAGATTTCCTACTTTGAATTTCAGAAGTTGGACAAGGTGTGGAGTAAAATTACAAGCTGAAATGACAACCTACGCCTGTCAGTACTGACTAGGCCCAGCAGATGGAGATAAAGCAGGCTTGTGAGACACTCTGGGCAATGCTCTTGACCTTGAAAGGACCATACATCTAAGTACTGGTCATTGAGATATACTAACTGTGGACTTTCAAAAGACACCACAGAGTTCTAAGTCTCATGGTTGTGGAAATAAAAAAAAAATACCTTTTATTATCTAAGATATTATGTGTTTAGAACTAAATGGAACTTGTGTCAAGTTTCCCAAAATTCTAAGATTTGTGTTTACTTCTATATAAAACTGTTTCAATGAGACATGGCAATTATTTGAATCATAATTCACAATCACTGGACAATAAAATAAGTAGTTCCTTAACAAAACCAATTTGAGTGCAAGTCAGTTTTTAAAGTTTTGGTAAGGTGGAAAATTCAGCATCTATTTTTGGAACAAATTAATTAAAATATGTAAACTCTACAATGTTGCTAATGAAGAAAAATAAAAATAAGTTTGGTTTATAATCAAGATGTACACTAAAAATATTTTGAATTGAAAGACCCCAACCTCAAATCAAAACAGTGAAAATTTTCCACAAGGCCATTTGGCCAATTAGCAGGAAGTCATCTTGTGGGCAAAGCCTCAGTATATCAGGAAACCGACAGTTAAGGGTTTTTTAAGAAGATAAGGAAGGCCATCGGAGGGTGAAGAGACCCAGAGTGTCTAACCTTAACCTAAAACCAGATGTACACAGTATCCTCAGGATCAAAAACTTTACAATCTTGCCCCACAGATGAACCTTGTACATGATTTTCAACATTACCACTTACTGGAATTTTGTATGTAATTCAAAGTAGTTAAGGAGATGTATGCCTTTATCTTTAAGCTGATGAGACTCTCTCTCTGTATAAAAAGGAGGGCTGTTCTATGTACGGGGCACTCAGTTAGCTGAAGCTGCTGATCGCCCACAGGTGCCTGTGTATTAAAATTACATCTTGTTGATTACAGCCAGTGATTTTTGTGTCAGTTCTTGGGGCTGGGGTCTCTAAAGATCTTTCATAATAAAGTTCATAAATCAGTTTTTTTCATAAATCACAGTACAATAAAAATATTTTGAATAAAGTTCATAAATCAGTTTTTTCATAAATCACAGCACTGTTCATATATACCATTAAAGTGTCCATTGATAAGTAAATGTAAGATTCATGTATACATGTTAAAAACATGTTATATATAGTTATAGAGAAGTGAAATGAGAAGTAGGAACTGTGTTTTTATTTGAGTTGGTGTCTATTTTAATTGACAACTCTCTCTCTCTCTCTCTCTCTGTCATTGCATGTTTATTTTAGGGTTTGTGTGTTGAGGATGAACATGCACTTGGCACATGTATACATGTAGAGGGCAGATGTAAATCTCAAGAATTGTTTCAAAGATGTGATCCAACTTTTCCTTTTTAAATTATTTTGTTTTTTGAGATTATGATATAATTACATTATTTTCTTCCCCCTTTAACTTCCCTCATTCAGAACCCTGCCATATAACCCTCCTTGCTCTCTTTAAATTCATGTTCTTTTTGCATCAATTGCTGTTACACACATACACACGTAAATGTTTATAAACGCTAATATAGTTTAAATGAAATTTTCTCTTCTAAGCTAACAATGCTTCCTCCAAGACTCAAAGACCATGTAACAAAAACTCGAGGCATTAGAAGCCCTCTTTTGAGTTGTTGTTGGTCAAGGTTATGCAAGAGATTTTCAAAACAATATCATCAAGCATTGTTGCCCTTGACTGTTCACTAGAAGTTGAAGGTAATATATTGCTGATGCACTGCAGATGCAGAACCCAGAGGCTCCTGAGATGGAACTGAATGGAATGCCTCATACCTGAGGAACAGCTTTCCTTTTACCAGAAGGGACCACATACCTTCCAAAGAAGGAAAACAACCAACAGTCCTCCCTAGCCTTAAGCCAATAAACCATTCTATTGGAACAATGCCTTTTAGATTCCCTGGAGCTTGAAGATGTAGCTAGGCTGGCTTACTAGTGAACCTCAGAATCTACCTGTCACTTCTACTTCAGGGATAGCATTCTGGACACACATCACAGGACTGGAATTTATATGTGGTTCCAGAATGTAGACTCAAGTCTTCATGCTTGCAAAGCAAGTGCCATATCCTCAGCCGTATGTTAACATTTATATATTCTATGTTAGCATCAGTATTTTTTCATATCTTGAAAATATCACCACTAAAACAAATAAGAAATGTCACCATGAGATTAATACAGTTAACAATGTAGTTGGTGGTTTGTTCTTCTTTATTTCCAGGTCCCCCACACATTAAAAGTAACAGCATGGCATGCATAGTAAAACCACAACCTGACTTTTAGAAGATCCCCAAGTGACCTGACTGGGCAGAACTGAAAACTGACAGGCCCAGTTCTATCCTGTGGGATGACTTTCTTCCCACTTATTTGCTAACAAAATCCACATTCTGTTCACATTTTGGGTGGCCATGTTAATTATGATCCTTTTCCAGCCCCTAGGGACAAAGGTTGATTAGACGAAGCCAAGCATGATAATTTAATTTCCCTTGTCTCCAACTATTTAAACACAGCATGTGAGTCAGTCCTATTCAAACTCTAGAAACCATTTTAAGGGATTATGGAAAAATGTTGTTTAAAAAGTACAAATAGAGGTCTACTTCTTCTTATGCTGTGAATAATTTAACATGTGGCCAATGTCTGGAATGGTATCACACCTTTTGATACTGGGAAGAATAAGCTAAGGAATAGCACAGGAGCTAACACGGCTGTCTACAGAGGTAGAATTCTTTCCTCCAGCGCAGGGTCAGTCTGCAGCCAGCATTCTCAGCAAAGAGTTTCTTCTTTCCTTCATTGCTTTTAGTCATCCTTTCTGTGAATTATCCTAACTAGTGTATCAATTTACAGTAATTATTCACAGCAATTGTAACATGAGCCACTTTAGCTCACTTTAAATCACCATTTTCAGGGGCTGGAGCGATGGCTCAGCGGTTAAGAGCACTGGCTGTTCTTCCAGAGGACCCGGGTTTGATTCCCAGCACCCACATGGCAGCTAACAACTGTCTGTAGTTCCAGTTCCAGGCAAACACCAAGGCAAATAAATAAATAAATAATAAAAATAAAGTTAAAAAAAATCACCATTTTCAGTCTATGAAAGTTGTAATATTATGGATTCTTAGTAAATTAGGGATGGGTGATGAGAAGCTCCCATAAGAAGAGCAGCCTCCTCACAGGTATTCTTGTTGAATTTGATTTGAAAACAAGGTGACATTAAACATATAAATATGTTATACATCATAAATTGTTATGTATATATGTATATATATATATATATTCACACAGGCACACACACACAAATACATATCAAAGAAATTGTGGTTTCAACAGTAAGTAAAGAAAATACATAAAAGGAATAAAGAAATGGAAGGAGTAAAATGTTGTGACTTTAAGTTTTTGTTTTAAACTTTTTAAAAAATGCTTAGTTGAAATGTAAATTGAAACTGGTTTTCTTAAAAATAAAGTACAAAATCATATATGTTTATCATATTATTGGAGAAAATTGAATGTAATAAAAAATGTATTTACTGAGCTGGGGACATGGATCAGTGGGGAAAGTGTTTGCTGTGTAAACATGACCATTTGAGTTTGGATTCCCAGCACAGATGTGTAAGAGGGCATGTCTTTGTAGTGCCTACAACACCATAGGGGGTAGATAGGTGAGTTCAGAATGCTTGCTTTTTTAGCCAGTCTATCTACAATGGCAAATAACAGGTTTAAGATTCTGTCTCAAGAAATAAAGTAGAGATATAGGAAAGAACCTACATATACACATGTATAAACAAACACCTCTGCATTTGCATATGCAGAATATAATTTGTCAGTGTACCTCATGTATTATTTCTAAGTCTATATTATTTGAATTTTTTGTGTGGGTGACCTTTATTTAATACTATCATCTTCCATATGAGAAATAAACATTGTACAATGATTAGGCATTACAAGCAAATAAAATGTAATGAGATAAATTTAAAAGTTGACTATTCATTTATTCTGGACAAATTCAAGACCTCATTAACTAAGGGTGACTAAAAGTCACTTTTAATAGCAAAATAGAATATTTCTACCATTATAAGATGTTCACTGGACAGAACTGATCTGAAATATTACACAAAATCTTTCAGAATTTTATTTTAGATTTGGGAACTATCCATACATTTAAGAACCAAAAGGTCCTGCAAGGCATGCATTCCCACACCCTTGTCCTCTCTACACACAAAGTAAATAAACGTCATTTTAAAAACCAATTTTAAAATGTGCTATTTTCCCCTCTTGAAGTGTATACTTAATCAATAGTCTGTGAAATAAATGCAAGTTGAGGGGCCAAGTCATTAGAAGGCAAAGGCTCTTATTAAATATCACAGTTTTCTTTATATACTTACACTGAAAAGCAACCATTTAATGCAAAGATGTTTGGGGTGCAACAGGAAGCTGAGCATCATTTTAGTCAAAAGCTATTATCAACCACAAGAAAAATGAGTGAAATATCTGGGAACTGAGGACTGCAACTTCTATATTCTTCAACATGAAGCCTAAACACATCAGTGATCTATCCCCTAGGAATGTTTTGTAAATGAATTCTTAGCCTATGATTTTATGCACATAAAAAATGGATAATTTATGTCAAAAATGGAGGATACTATAAATGAATTAAATGAGCTAACTTAAGTCTTTAAAATATTCATTATTTTGATCTAAAAATAGATGGGCTGTTAACTCATCAATGAAGGAAAATTGGCTATTATGTCATGTAAAATAAAACTTGTACTGATTCTCTCATTCTTTATCAGACTCTTTCAAGTCTCTGAGGCACAGTTTCCCTACTTTAAGAATTACAGATAAATATTCTCATTTTAAAGTTGATTAGGTAATGTGGAAATACTAAAAGAAAAAAAAATCAATGCCACATGATAAGCAAATCATGATGGATTGCTGAAGAATTTGGAGAACCATTATCTTTTTATAAGAATAATAATATTTGCCAGTATGCACTCCAGTGCTTTCTGTGATGTATCTTTGAGTTTTCATATTAGCATATTCTTACCTCAATTCTGTAGGCCTCTTTGTAGATTCTTGGAATTTGAACTCAAGTCTACATGTTTGCAGAGAAAGATCATTACTCACAGAGCATCTTCCTTATCCCTTTCTTCTCTTCTAATGAGTAATACTATAATGTTGGTTCATTTGTCTCTAAATGGACACTCATTTTCATACACTTTTTTAAGGAATAATGACTATCAAGGACCAGTGTCCCTTTCAGATTTTGATTTCATGTCTATTTTCTGGATGTGTATCAGGGAGTGAGAACACTTTACCCAAGTTCTATTTTAATTCTGTTGAGCCTTACATTAGTGTAGGCTCAACACTAGCTAGTGGCTCTAGCATTTAATGTATTCCATGAATAATGTACAACGATTAAAATTTCTCCAATTTACCAACAGGTTTAACCTTTTATCATTTTGTTTCCTTATCTGTTGATTAGCCATATTGACATCTGAGAGATGATAGTAGGGTACAGATTTTATTTATATCTTTCTGATTAATGTTGCTAATCATCTTCATCTATTTATCATTTACATGTCTTTTCAGAAATATCTTTGCTCGTTTTCAATAAAGGTATTGATTTTTCATACTATAAGTTGTAGGAGTTATTCATATCTTTTTGAGATCAAATTTGATTAAACTACTCACAAATATCTCTTGCAATGATATCCTTTTCAAGGTACTGGTTTCCTGAATGTACTGAGACTTCCTGTTTTCATGTCATTTACAGCTGCCTTTTTTGTGGGAGTTGACTGGTTGTGGGTGTCATGTCTAAGAACATATTGTCCAAATCAATGCTGAGAAACTTTCACTGACTTTTCAGGACTTTCACATTTACAGATCTTCTCTTTTTTAGCATTTGCCTCATGTTGGTTGGGTTTTCTTTTTGATATAATGAGTGTTGCATCTCTTTTAAAAGTGGACATCCCAGTTTTCCCATCACCATTTGTGGGAGACACTATTGTGTATTTACAAAATCTTTATTAGAAATCTATTGAATGAGTATCCTCTTCTGTTGTATAAGGTTTTCCCCGACCCGTTTTGGGTCTGGGAGGTTTGCGTCCTGGCGCACGTGCGGCCCTGGTCTGCGCGCCTGCGGCTTTTGTCCCCCAAAGAAATGAAATCACATTCTTATATCTTTTAACATTGTTTGGCCCATATCTTATGCCCATTACTAGCTAGCTCTTTCATCTTAATTCAACCCATGTCTATTGATTTGACCGCCACGTGGCTCCCAGCCTGTGGCTGGTGGGTACCTCTACATGTCTGTTCCTCTTGGGGGTCCAATAGAGTGTGTCTTAACTCCACCCTCCTTCCCTACCTGGCTGCCTTTGATTCTCCACCCACTTCTATGGTGCCTTGCATGGGTCCAAACAGTTATTTATTTATATCATACAGAAAACATTCTACCACACTCTTCTTTATATTTGAGCTTTCTTTTGTTCCAGTAGCTGAAAGTTATAGCTTCTAAGATCTTAAAATGAGATATTTTTATCTTTGTTCTTTCTCAGTCTTTCTTGTCTATATGGAATATCTGTAAGTTACATGAAAAAATTGATATTTTTCTTATTTTGATTAAAAATTATCACTGACATTTTGATGAGCAATCTGCAGAGAATTGTATATACTTGAGACACTTTCATTTATTTCTTTTTTATTTCTTAATTCAGGAATACAAAGTATTTTTCCTATGTCTTCTACTTATTAATGTGTATCATCAATGGTTTGGAACTTTCACTGTACAATTACTTTATTAACAGAGAAGGATGTATTTGTCACAAATACCCTGTCAATTATAGTTACTACAGAAAATTCAAAGGCTACAGAATTGTTTTAAAGATTAGAGAAATATGTGTCCCTACCATAGTCAGAGTCTCCATTGATGTCTATGGTTCTTGTTACATCAAAGTTACTATGTGACTGCTCAGAGTCTGAGTCACCACTTGGGGCCATGTTGGAATCTGGGGACCTCACTGCTACTGGGTCTAAGCTAATCTGTGAGGCCTACACTACCACCTGGGGCCAAGGTAATTGGGTTCAAGTTGATTTTGTTGGAAATGTCCTGGTTTCTGGTCTTTCTTGCAGCTGGGGTCTGTATTGATGTCCATTGTGAAAAACATATTGAACCATGTGATGAACCACATGTTGACATCCAAAGGCCATTACTGACCCTGAGATAGTGGACCTTGTTGACCTAGGCTTGGGAAAGCTGATCTCATACCTTACCAAGGGCTTGTGGAAAGCTGGCTCCAAACCTCAATTCATGGAGTTGGTCCCAGTAACCTAGACTGACCAACTCAGCTACCACCCAGCCATACATCCAGGGCTTTGAGTGGGAACTCTCAAATATCTACCTTATGTAGGACTTACCAGAATGCTTAAAGGGACAGACTGGTCCTACAGAACAATAGTGTCCTGCAGGAGCTCCCTAACTTAGGGGCAACATCAGTATACACAAGATGAGTTTTAGTAAGGATCCAGTTTTGATGGTGTAGCTGACATGAGAGGACTTGAACATGACCAACAACGCACTGCACAATGAACACTTGCAAATAAAGCTGTGGGGACAGAAGATAATACTTTATGACACAACACAGCTCCCAATGCCACCAAGGTAAATAGTGGCAATAGGGAGTGGGAAAGAAGGAGGATCGAGGTGTTCTGTTTTGTTTTGTTGTTGTATGCCTTTTAGTTTTGGACTTGTTTGATTTGTTCTTTAATGTCCTTATTTTTCTTTTTATTTTAGGTTTATTATTTCTTTTTTCAAGTTTTCCTTTTGAGTAATGCTACAAGGGTAAAGGGTAGACATGAAAGACTAGGAAATGAGTGGGAATGGGATGCATGATGTGAAATTACCAAAGAATCAATAAAAATTATGTTTAAAAAATAAAGATTACAGAAATAATCAAAATCATAGTAAGGTTAAACATTAAATTGCTAAATATTTTCCACAGTCAAGATGTTCTAGGTCAAAGATAAATCTAAGTTATAGTAACAACAAAGGGTAACAGCTACTAAATAACAGTATTTATATAATTTTAATGAAATATAGCCTTTAGTAACATGTGCATATATGCATGTGTGTGTATTCACACATTTATCATAAACCTTGAAATATTTAACAAAGAAGCAAGATATATAGCCCAGTCCATACATGTTTTCTGCTCAAATACAAGGGACTGAGCTCAATTTCCAGCACCTACATAAATATAAAAGCAAGGAATGGTGATAGGCAACTGTAACCACAGAGATGAGGAGATAGATTCAGGCAGCCTTATTCTAAGAAAAATATATCCCACAAAATTGTATTCATTACTAGCTCTTGAGGAATGACACCGATGTTTGTCATCCAGCCTGTCATCACCCCTTTGCATACATGTGGGGGAGGATTGGCATGCACATATTCATATATATACATGCAAATTATTTTTTTAAAATATTGAGTTTTTATATGTAACAATATGAATCCTGTTGATAAATCTCAAAATATTATATTAGTAACCCATTATTCCTGGATTTCACATATGAATCCATAGTTGGAGAAGTTAATCAAATGTGCAAATGCACTTTGCATAAAATTGAGCCATCTGGAGTAACTTTCCCAGCATAAGCCAGTAATGCTGCTGTTATTTTCATTACAGGTCTTTCACTGAAATTCTCTCCAGATAAGCAGGGAGCTGAGAAAAGAAATTAGTGACCATTCAAGAACATGGATATGAGACAATTCTATTCCTTTAGTGTGTATACAGCCTTTCTGAAAGTTGTAATTCAATACTCCCAAAATGTGATCAGCCCAAGAGCAACATTTATTCAGAACATAAAATGAAAAAAAAATTAAGAAGAAAGAGTGAAAAAAAAATCCATGGGTCATTTAAACCACCTTCTTAATGTCTGAGAGAATTTAGCTGAACAAAGGTTTTGTCTCTTTTGCAAGCTTATGTTGAATGAATAATTCAGAATGAAAACAGTCACAGCATAATGATAAAATTACATAAATGAAAGGGTAGTTGCTTTAGCCAAGTATCTGCAGAAGAAACAATCACTCTCCCCTGCTTCTGTTTGCTTGGATCATTATTTGTTTGTGCAGATGTTCCTAAACTATCTGTTCACTTGTGATGCTATATTAATAACCTCCCTGACATGTTTGCTCAGAGAAATTTTAATTCTTCCTTCAATTCATCTTTTGTTCTAATCCTTTCCTTGCTGTCCTTAAAATTGTACCAATGAAAGGAAAAGTCCCAAGTCAAAGCTCTGGGAACAGATTGGGAAAGAGATGAAATCAAGGAATGGAATTAACAAATGCTTGCGTTAGTCTAGGCATCATAGCATGAGGCTTACTACAAAATTTACTCCTCATAGGAGATTTCTGAGTTCTAACATGTATTCTCAAGGTCAGCTTGATGTTTGTTTTAACATTTAAATTCACACAATCACACCTTAGCAGAGTTACAGGTAATTGGTATGTTGACCCTAACTTCATTTTTCCACTGGTTATAGCAGAGTCATATTATAGGAGAACATTTTCTAGGCTGGATTGCAAAAGAAATCTTAGCCTGAAGCTCACTGCTTGGAAAAGGGCCTCTCCTCTGATTAGATTCACACTAAAATTCACCACATGTCAAATCGACTTAAGAGTAAAAAGTCCTATCTGCAGAGTTTGCCTGAATAGCTCATCGATTTGGATTTTTTTTTTTTTAAATAGTGAGTTCAGCAAAATAAGAAAAGCAAGAGAGCCAATAACTTAAGCTCAAATGGTTTGTTCCTGAACTGTGCACAGTCACAAACAGAATGGAGGCTGTCTCTGTCAGCATACAGCTGCATGTTGTAGCATGCTGTATTTCAGCTCCTTACTGAATAGGAAATCAATGCTGCCACATTCTGCCCACCATTGCCTGAAATAGTCATAGAACTTTTTTCTAGAGGAAACCAATTTTGATGTACAAAATTTATATTCTAATTACCTGCATATATATATATATATATATGTATATGTATATTATGGTGCATTATTTCTGAAGAAAATAACCACGAATAACAAAATGATGTTAGCAGCTACTGAATATTAAGTCCCATGCTGTAATTTTCTTTTAAAAAAATCTATAAAATGGTTCCACATTTTGTGGAATTACCTACATATCTAAGTAAGACAGAGAATTATTGTCCATTGTGGGAAAAATCATTACAGAGACCTAAAGAATCAAATACTCTTCAAAATTATACACATTCACCTCTAGCCTCTCTTCATAAGAACATGTGTCTCTACTTACACAGTAAACAGATAATTCTATTCAAAGGAAATCTGTCTTTTGTTTGTTTGTTTTTCCATAGTGTATCTTCTTGGGTCTATTATTATCATAATTAGAATTCCACAGTGGATGTGGTGCCTAATGCCTGTATATTACTGAAGTGATTGAGACAGTAGGACTACAGATGAATTGTTTGCCCTCCTGCCTCAAAATACATTAGAAAAGGCTTGTCATGTTGCAGAACAATAGAGTAATTGATTAGAATTTGTGCAATATGAGGTGTGGAAAAAGTTTCTAATTCCATACCATATACTTTGTGTTGTCAGTAAAAAATAAATACACTAAAATTGAAAAACTCATTACATTTTGTGTGGTTGTTGTACTAAGGGACATACTGGCATGTCATTCCCATTGTTTCAGTACAGAGGTACTAGTTATTACATAGAACACAATATAGGAGCAATGGATTTTTAACACATGAGGCATTTGAGTGTCAAAAATAAGTCTGGAAAAGTAGCAAAAACCAAGTTTGTGTGTAATTTATGGGATAGCTAAGATATAAATTCACATGATAATAATTGGCACATCTTCAGAGACTGTATTCAGAGTCTCTGAACTCTGAACAGAAAACAAGTTGTAAGTGGAAGGGAAGAATGGTTTTCTAAAAGCTAACATACAGCTTTCTCAGTTCTCTAGTATTAAAAATGAATGACTGCATTTCATTTTCACTCTAGGTCTAAACTTTACATTTCTACCACCCATAATATTTATCCATTTAATTTATCTCTATTTAATTATGTAAAATTTATTGACATTTTCTGAATTGGATGCTAAAAAAATTATATAGCTCACTATTTTATACATTTTTTGTTTTCTTAAAACCCATAGAAAATAAAGATTTGATGCCATAATTTGAGATTCAGTTGCTATGACAACCAAAAAGCACACTACTGCATACCACTGCTCAAATGCATTTCAACATTTAGAGTGATCTGGTATGTTATATGCAATTCTTTGTGTGGTTTAAAAACACACAATCTAGTCTTTAGTTTGTTTTTAAATAAAGGATTTGCTGTATTGCTGTCACTGAATTTGGTTTAAAGGAATATACATGAATATGTAATAAATGAATCACTGTAAGAAATCTCCAAAAAAATCTAACTTGTAAATTAGTTTAAAAAAAAACTTATAGAAAATATATTTATCTAGCCCAAAATACTGGCAACAGAGAGTAACTTTTTGTATAAGCATAATATTCAATTATTTAAATAACTTGTGAGCTTAACCAATGGTAATTTCATCATTTAAGTACCTGTCTCCAAGCCTGACCATTTCTTAAGTCTTTATTGGTTACATTTTCAACTGCCCTCTGATGTCTATTCCAGGTGTCTTGCCAAGTATGTGGTTGCTGGGAATTGAAATCAGGACCCCTGGAAGAACAGTCAGCACTCTCAAACACTGAGCCACCTCTCCAGGCCCTGTATTTGCAAAATTATCAGGTTGGCATTATATAAACATTACTTTTCATAGAATTATCTGAATTCTGAAACTGGTTACACCAAGTTGAATAAACTGGCAGTAGAAAGATTAGAAGTTTCTGTAAGGCCAAGGACACAGTCGTTAAAACAAATCAACAGCCTACAGAATGGGAAGAAAATTTCACCAACCCTACAAGTGACAGAGGACTGATCTCTAAAATATATAGAGAACTCAAGAAAATAGAGTCCAAAACCTTAATTAACCTAATCAAAAAATGGGGTTCAGAACTAAAAAGGGAATTCTCAGCATAAGAATTACAAATGGCTGAAAGGCAATTGAAAAAATGCTCAGCATCTTTAGCCATCAGAGAAATGCAAATCAAAATAACTTTGAGATACCATCTTACACCTGTCAGAATGGCTAAGATAAAAGACATAGATGACAGACTATGCTAGAGAGGATGTAGAGCAAGGGGAACACTCCTCCATTGTTGGTGGGAGTGTAAATTTGTTAAGCCACTCTGGAATGCGGTACAGCAATATCTCAGAAAACTGGGAATCAATCTCCCCAAGGATTCAGCAATACCATTATTGGGAATATACCCTAGAGATGCACATTTGCACCCCAAAGGCATAAGCTCAGCTATGTTCATAGCATCATTATTCATAATAGCAAGAACCTGTAAACAACCTAGATACTCCTCAACTGAGGAATGGATTAACAAACTGTGTACATCGACACAATGGAATACTGCTTACTCAGCAGTAAGAAAATAATGATATACTAAAATTCACAGGCAAATGAATGGATTTGGAGAATATACTCCTGAGCAAGGTCTTACAAACCCAGAAGGATAAGCAGGGGATGTACTCACTCATTAGTGGACTTTAAGCAAGAACATTCTTATTTCATTGAAATATGATGGGTGAATAAAGTGATTTAAAACACACACACTCACATATACACAAAAGAAAAGACAATGCATGATACTAGGCTATTTGCATTCTGATTTTTATCCTGTGTTGTCTTGTGTAAATTGTTTTATGTATCAAGTAACCCTTTTCATATTTTAGATGCAAATATTTATGTAAATTATCTATAAAGTGCTTTTTGACTCTGAGATTATTTAATTTTTGAGCATCAGTAGCTGCTTGGATTATTGCATTACATTAAGATTGCTATTTATTACCCACAGGAAGTTTTTTTCTATCATTCTTTAGGCAAAACCACTCTTTAATATCCTACTTTTAACTCTGTAAGCTTTAACAAATAAATCACATGTATTAACAAAAGGAAATTTTGCAAACCATACCTCTGATAAGGGGCTAAGGACAAAAATATACATGAATCTCCAACAACTCTTTAGTAAGAAAACATGTAGTCAAGAGGAAAACCAGCAAAAGTCCTTTGTAGTCTCACATTAATGAAGGCTTCAGTTAACATATATGAAAAACTGTCACCATCTGTACTCATTTGTAGCATAAAACCCACAATGAAACGAGCAGTGTCAAATGTCAGAGTGACTGCTACATAAAGAATAAAATATGCATGCTCGATGTTGGAAATTTGTAGAAAGGAGAATTCTTATACATTATTTGTATGAAATTGCATGAAATGTGAGTTTTTTTATCTATCTGGTAAGTATAGCACATGATACTGCACTTCATTTTTCTGTATTGTGTAGATACCTGATTGTTTTCAAATTGTAGGTTCACAACAACCTATGCCACTTAAATCTATTGATATCATTAGTTTGTTTCATTGTTTACATTTTGGCCAACAGAACATGCTAAATTTATATCTCTGCATCAGATTTTGGGAATTGCCACCAATATTTTTAACTCTGTTCCTATTACTGAATTTAGTATGGTGATCTGTGCTCTGTGACCTTGAATGTTACTGTTATAAGTGTTTCAACACTTCAAACTATTCATGTACAATGGGACACTGGGTTCTCACAAAATTGTTCAGCTACCTCATTAATTTTACATTCTGCTATGTGTAATTTAGTAATTTTACACCCTGTTTCCTAAAATACAACATTACTAAGAATCAGGCCAACAAATAACTCCATGATAACATTCATGAGCCCAGGGTTTGATCAAGGAATAATAAAGGCCAACAGAGGCTCAAACCTAGGCCTCTAGTACCAGAATGCCAAGTATTAAAGAAAATTAAAATGACTACTTTAATAAAAGCACAAGCATTATATAAGAATGTGAATCATACTTTTTATTTAGATTGGGAAAGTTCTAGTGGCCAAGACAGAAAAGTCAAATCAGCCATTCTACATTCAATCACAAGAGTAAAATTTGAAAGCTATCTGAAATTGTTCTATAGAGTTTAATGAGTAAAATCATCTCTGTGACACAAAGCTCAAGATAACATAAAAGTTCTATTATAAAATCTCCAGCAAGTTGTTCAAAAGATCTAATTACAAAAATGTTGAAGGTGACCACAATAAACAGCAGATTTCAAGGTCACAGAAATAGTCTGCTATTAGAGGAGTATCATGTGTAAGACCTTTCTTTCTGTCAAGAAGTCTTGGTTTGTAGCCAAAATTTATAAAAACAGGATACTCCTTTGTGAGGGTGTTAATGCACATGATGGCTTGATGGTAACTACCACTTAATATTCCTAAATCCTAAGCTGAAAAAGAATTGTATAAGTACACTCTGCCTGTGCTCAAAAAACAAAAGTAAAAAGCCTGGTTACCTATGCACTGTTTATACCATAATTGCTGAGCATTTAAAGTCTAGTATTGAGAATTCCCACTCAGAAAAGACAAATTGCTTTCAAATTCTCACTTCTCATTGACAATGGGGACTTGATCACTCAAGATTTCTGCTGTGATGTGTATGAATAACACAGCTTTCATGCTTCCTAACACATTTATTCTGAAGCCTATGTATCAATGAGTAATGTTGACTTTCTAATCTTCTCATTGAAGAAATATATTTTATATATTCAGCTTCCATAGACAGTGATTCTTTCAGTACATTTAAGAAAAGAAAAAAATATTCAGGAAAGAACTACAGGTTTAGATTTTTGATGCATAAAAATGGTTTAAGAAAATCAATATTAATGGTGGGTCAGAATAAAATGGTGAGAGATCTCATGGATTGCCTTGAAGAACTTAACTGCAGATATGGGGAAGCAGAAGAATAAAACACAGAAATGGAAGTGAGATGAAACTGGATTGCATTACTAGTGATCACATTTCAAAGGTGAGAAGTTGTTCTGTACAGATGAAGGACAAATGTGGTTCCTTAAGATGGTGTCTGCCTCTGGTGAAGAAGCCATGAGTATTGTTGAAATGATCATTATGCTTGAGCAGCCTTAGTTGTAGGCATTCTGTTGTAGATTTATTAACTTGAGTAAACAACCTGAGGATCATTTTGTTTTCATTGACCTATTGTGAATCTGTGTAATGTCACTATCTACGGAAAAGCAGAAGTTTCTCTGATGAGGAGCTATTTGTATTGTATATTTGACGTCAAGTTTACAGTTCAGTCTCTACTACTGTAAATGTTCAGTGTGTGTGCTCTTCTTAAAGGTTGTTATAGAAGATTTTTGAACTGATTTGGGCCAGAGGTTTGGACCTTGTCCGTGGCAGCTTTCATCTTTTAAAGAAATGAATTAGACATTTATATTAATTTTATATTGTTTGGCCTATGTCTTAAATACTGTTAGCTAACTCTTTTATATTAATTTAACTTATTTTTAGTAATTTATTTGCCACATGGCTTGGCTCATGGCTCACTTGGATATTTTGTATTTTTTTTTTTTTTTTTTTTGCGGTGGAGGGGCATTGGTTGGAAGCTGATTGACTCTAACTTTTTTTTTATTTATATAGGCCAAAACAGCTTCTTTATTTACAGAGAACAGTCTTACCACAAAGGTTGAGAATATGGTCATTACTGTCACTTTATTTTTGCATCCTTTTCTAATGTTAAGGTAAAAACTCTGTCACTCTGTGCATCAGGTGCAATGCTTTAGTCCCCACACTTAGGCGATCAATAGAGGCAGTTGAATCTCTGTGAGTTTAAGGTTAAAAAGAACATACTAAGTTCAAGGACAGCTAGCTATATAGAGAAATAAAACAGAAAAATATAACAAAATTTAAAAATTATATAAAAAGAATAAAGGATTCTATCACTATCCTTTATTTAGCATATGTTCTTTAATTATGCATAATATGTTTTATTTTGTTATTAAATTTGTTTTAATAGAATGAGATTCCACTGTCAATAAGATTTCTATTTTACAACACAAAATTTTTGATTGTGTGTCTGGAGGATCATGTGTATACAACTTTTTGTAAGAAGATGGGAGTATATGCACTAAAGTGCATTCTTGCTAAGGCTAGAAGGTTGGAAATCCAGTTCTAGAGGTAGGTGCTGTAAGGCATCCTGTAGCTCATCACTTTGCAGCTAGGTTGGTAGCCAGCAAGACCCAGCTATCCACCTGTTTCTGCCCTTTATCATTGGTGGTGGCATTATAGGTGCAAGTGACCACTCCCAGATTTTCAGCTGGGTGCCAAGAATGTGAATTCACTCCATGTGTTTGTATTCCAAATGCTCTTACCATTGACCTCTTTTCTTAGCCCTTCAGTTCCTACTTTTTAAAAAATTTATATATTTATTATTTGGTGATTTTATATCATGCACCCCATCAAACACAGTTTTCAGTCCTCTCAGATTCATACCCACTCTTATGATCTTCCCCTTTACAAAAATGCTGATTCATGCTGCTCATTTACTTACTGGAGCATAATTAAACTCCCCGTGGCCAGACTCTTTAAGTAAACGAATCCTTCTTCACCCATACCTCTGCCAGAGGCCATCAATTCAGAAGTGAGGCATTGTGTCATTTAGGTATGTTCTATCCTTAAGCTCTTGTATATAATGACATCTTTTTTTTTTTTTAAGTCCATTAATAAGTGAGTACATCCCCTGCTTCTCTTTCTGGGGCTGTGATACCTTGCTCAGCTATTCTCCAAATCTATCTGTTTGCCTGCAAATTTTAGAATATCATTTTTTCTTACTGCTGAGAAGTACTCCATTGGGTAGATGTGATTGTATTGGAGATTGGCTAATGTTTGCTATTGAGCATTGGCAAATACTATGTTTTCTTTACCTGATCTCAAATAATTGCATATCCTCTTGATATTCACTGACCTTTTCTTAAATATTGAGAAATATTTCTTGCTTCTGTAGTTTAAAAATCATTTATAATATTTTCCTTGCTAACATTAATAGGTATTAAGCAGTCACTATATACGTCTTATAGAAAATTATTACTGTGAGATCTGGAAGTGCTTTTTTTTTCTTTAGAATAAGAAATATTTATATTTGAATAATCAGTAAGAATTTCAAAGCTCAGACCTTTCCATTAATTGTTTTAATGATGTTAACCTCACGCTAGCAGTATCAAATACTTATCTTGAAAGCAAGAACTAATGGAAGAAAAGACTTCCCTCAGCCTCCCCTCCCCCATTGCCTCTTGTACTTGATTTTTGTAGAGCAGCAATGACAAAACTATAGGGTTCACCCTTGAATTTTGTTCTCCATACTGACTCTTGGTTTAAGAGCTAACCTTCTTCATTAGCACTTTTTGTGCTCCAATGGACCATAAAAATGCTCAGCTCACTGTGAAAAGACCCATCTGCTTCTTCAGGTGCTGTGTTTTACACGAAGATTTGTAAGTAAGTATGATGACTTTATTGATGTTGCTTTGTGCTTTTTCCTTTTAATTTCTATTTCAGCTTACCTTCTTACAAAACTCAGAGGCCTTATATATAGTCCAATGACTGTTTTCTGCTCCCTAAAAGATAAGTTATGCTCAGATCCTGGTGGGTTACTTATTTAGAGACTCAGAAGTAAAATATTTAAAATTTTAAATGAAATTCGAGAAATCTTGCAGAAGTAACTTGCCACAAATAGAAAGCTATAATCAAACCCTGAAATGGAAAAAGCACAGGAAATGTCACACAGTCCTCTGCTGCATTTAAGGGTAAGTGTTCTGTAGCAAATGAAGTGCTGGAATTAATATCACCAATGTGCATATTCCTGTGAAGAATGAGCATCATAATGTCATTTTGAATAAATAATATGGCTTGGGTTGGGCTGATTTCTGAAGAATGTATAAGGAATAGAGGTACTGGGTCCCATTTAATATGGTGAATCAATTGGCATGCTTGTGTGGATGTCATATTCAGATGCAATGCACAGAACACCTGGAATCTTAAAAATAAGCCATGAGCTACTTGCAATCTTCTCTTTACACTTAATGCATCAGTAGGTCAGTAATCAGTGAAAAAAAGCTCATACATTAGTAGCTAATATTTCATAATTTTCCATGCATACACAGTACAGTGTATCAGAGGATCCAAGACAATTATAAATATTTTAGGAGTAGTATCTTTATTTTTTATTTTTAAAAGATAATTTTTTGATTTAAAAGGTTTGTTTTGTTTTGTTTTAGCCACTGCTCTCCCCTCATTCCCTCCTCTCAGTACCTCCCAGTCCTCCTTCAACCTACCCCCCACTCCAATCCCCCAACCCATTCCCCAAGGAGGGCAAGGCATCCCAAGGTGGTCAGCTCAGTCAGGCATATCTAGTTGAAGTAGGTCCAAATCCTTCATTCTAGTATTAAGGCTGGGTTAAGTGATTCTCTGTAGGGAATGGGCTCCAAGATGTCAATTCATGTACCAGGAACATACTCTAATCTTACTGCAAAAAGTTCCACAAAACTGCACAAGCCATTTTATAGTCTTCTATTTTCTTTGCTTGAGGGTTCCTCAGCAATTGTTTCTGATTCAGTGATCTCTCTATAACTTCATTCAGCCATTTCTTCATGTCTCCTCCTCATTATCCTGATCCCTTTGCTCATATACTCCCCCACACCTTTCTTTTCAGATGGGCTGGAAGCTTGACCTGGTGTTAGCTATGAACCTTTGCTTCTGCCTCTATCCACTGATGAATGAATTTTATATAATGGCAATTAGGGTGGTCATTCATTTGATTATAAAAGAAGTACTGATTAGGCACCCTCTCTACTATTGCATGGAGACCTAGCCAGGGGCATTTTGTGAGTTCTTGGAGGTTTCTTTAGCATCAGGTTTCTTTCTAACCCCACAGTGGCTTCCTCTAGCAAGATGTTTATTTCCCCCTGTTGTAGAAGTTTTCCCCGGGGCCTTTTGGGCCCAGAGTTTCGTACCTGGCCCGTGGCAGCTTACCCCCCCCCCAAAAAAAAGAATCAGACACATATATTAACTTCATACTGTTTGGCCCATGTCTCAAGCACATTAGTAGCTAGCTCTTTCATCTTAATTCATCTACTAATCTACCCGCCACGTGTCCTAGCCCGTGGCTCATCTGCATTTCTTACATGTCTGTCTTGTTCGGGGGTCAGATGGAGTCTGGCTAACTCCATTCTCCTTCTACATGTCTGTCCTCTGATTCTCCACCCACTTCTATGGTGCTCTTAATAGGCCAAATCAGTTACTTTATTTTCAGCATACAGAGAATATTTCCACCACATCCTCCTTCTCTGTTGCTCATCTCACTCAACCATCTTCTTATTTCATGTTTTGTTCCCACCTCTTCTTGCTTGCTCCTTGCTATGATCCCAATTTGCTCAGGAGATCTTCTCTATTTCCTCTTCTAGAGGAATCTCTGACTGTTTCTCCTCAGTTCCTTCTGTTACCTAGCTGTTCAGGGGTTGTGGTTTGCAACCTGCATATTCTTTGCTTTATGTCTAAAATCCACTTACAAGTGAGTATAAGTGAGTATATACCATGTCTATCTTTCTGGACCTGTTTCTTTCTTTACTCAGGATGATACTCTCCAAATCTATCCAAATTTTAGAATGTCTTTTTTTTTTTTTTTTTTTTTTGCTGCTGAGTAGTACTCCATTGTGTAAAAGTACCACAACTTTTTAATCCATTCTTTAGTTGAGGGGCATCTAGGTTGTTTACAGATTCTGGCTGACAGAGTTGAGCTAATACACTTGGGGTAAGAATTTGCATTCTTTGCATATATGCCCAATAGTGGCTTTCTGTGAGCATACGCATGCTCATTATTGCACAAAAGGGAATGAAGAATTTGCTACACAAAAGGATTCAATGCCCTTCATTTACAAAATTCATTATCATAGCATCCTTTCTACATTTCTTAGCGTCTTAAAAGTAATGTTGATAACTTTTGTTTAAAATGCTATAATGTTATGATTAGTCTTCATGGTGAGCCCAAATTGATTTTCCGTTACCCATGAGATGCGTGTCTCAGTTTGTCACTGACACAGTTTCAAGAAAGGTTTAACTGAGGCATCTCTTAATGGATGGGGTCTTTGAGAAAATAAAAAGGAAAGAAAGAAGGAAGTGATTCAGTTAAGCACCAATATTCCTTTGAATATTTCCTGATGTAAGACCTAATCATGCAACCACTGACAAAGTCAAAGCTAATTTTGCTTTATTTCATTATTGCTGTAAATTTGTAATAGTATATATATATTATAAATTGGAATATTATTTTAATTTCTACACATTAGATAACTAAGACAATAATAATATACCACATGCAAGAATTTTTATTATTTTTATTATTTGTTCAAATTCTGGATTTTCTTTTGCATTGAGCTACTGAGATACATTAGCATTTTCACAATTGCTGAAATAATACATATACATGCTCTAAAAAAGAGCTGATACATACAATATGCTGACAATATGTGTATCCTCTTACGTTGTTTTACTGTGTCTCTGGTCATTTGTTTACAATCAGAGGATTTCTGGACAGGATTAATCCAGACTGCAAAAATATTAGCATTGAAAATAAAAATGAAAAAGGAAGTTGTGGGCTGAAATGGCAAACATTTGTGAGAGGACACTAGTATTCCTAGTATTTTAAAATACTAGGGAATACTTGGAGGAAGGAGCCTCAGATGAGAGAGAACATGTGACATTTATTTTTCAGAGGGATAGAAGAAAATGAGAAGAAAAGGAATGAGGGACTTTGGTACAATGAGATTAAATAGAGGGAATCATTTAGTGATGGCCAAGGATGGTGACACAGAACATAGTCAAATCCTACTGCCCACCCCCTAACATCTATAAAAGGGAAAATAAAATTAAACCTGAATCTAAAACAAAACATAGCAATGACTTTTTGAAAACAAATGTATTAAAAGGGAGAGAGAGAGAGAGAGAGAGAGAGAGAGAGAGAGAGAGAGAGAGAGTTCTGATTGGTTGGAAGACTTAAAAGAAAAATCATTTCTGTGAATGAAAACACATTTTACTAAAAACAACATGCTTAGCTTCCCCACTGGTCTGTGTAGCATGCTCTGGAATTAAATTTTTAAGGGTTGGCAGCCCAGTGTGGTTTCCCAGTGTATCCCAAAATTCAAGGGGGGGATTTCCCACAAAATTGCAACACCATATATATTTTAACATGAAAGTTACCACAAACATAACAAATAGAAAAAATAAACAAGCAACCATGAAGTATTCTTGTGAAAAACTAAAACAAGAATTGTCATCCAGGCATACCAGCAGTATCCACTGTACACAACCCCCAAGGAGGTTCCCTGTTTCTATCACAGAAGACAAATTAGACCTGGACTTGTTAAATATTTTTATTTACAGATGTTCGGCTATTTTCTTCCTAAGAAATTAAGACTTGCAAATTTTCTCAGATAAAATTCCACATGCAATCTGTTTTTAGCTTAACATTTTTTTATTTAGATGGTCATTTAGCTAACCCAGACTGTCCTCATTATGTAGCTGAGGATATTTAACTTTTGATCTTGGTGCTCCCATATTCTAAGTTTTAGGATTATAAGCATGTTCTCTTTATGCTGTATAATAGTTATAGGGAAATGAATACTGGACATCAGTATGTGGACCAAACTAGACTGAATTTTCATCAATTCTCCATTTCTGTTCTTAAATTATGATTATAGGCGCATGCCACACTACATTTTCTTATAAATTCATCAGGTTTTAAAATTATTATTCTGTGATACTGTTATTTTAAAAATTTAATAATTATTTTATATCATAGTTAACATTCAATATTTAATAATTAATTGCTATATTCATAAAGCCACTTTTCTATAAATGGTAGTAGGTGGTCCCTAATATTTATGCTTTATTATGAAACTTTGCTGAATGATATCTGAAGATCTTAGCAAGAATTCTACAGAGATCAACAATAATTTTTAAAAATTACAGAAATGTAAATGTCTTTCCATGAGGAACTTACAGATATAATTTCTTTCTCCTTGGTACTCCTATTGAATTTTGTTTAATTGTATTAACTTTCTTGCCTCTCTTTCCTCAGTTATGGGTGGAATTTTTCATTGGAGATCCAACTTCTCCAGTAATTTGATTGGAATTCTAGAAACAGGGAGAATGATCTTTCCTCTCAGTCTTCTAGGAAGTTTTAACAGTCACTGTAATTATAATATTATTTGCTTTTGCTGAAATTCTTCTTGTTAATTTATGATAATTCAGGGCTAGATATTTCTAGTCCTTTAAAACATGAACAAAGACAATATAAGGTAACCTTAGTAACTACTGGGCAAGCTTTATGAAAACAAAGAAT
The DNA here is from genome assembly GCA_004025045.1 of Sigmodon hispidus. Lineage (NCBI taxonomy): Eukaryota > Metazoa > Chordata > Mammalia > Rodentia > Cricetidae > Sigmodon > Sigmodon hispidus. Next base: position 70,267 of record PVIH01004422.1, read on the forward strand.
TTTTTTAAAAATTGTTTTCTTAAGCGGAGTGGAAAAACTGAAGAGAGAAAAGCGTGAATGCTATTTAGTAGAATGTTTAAGTCATACTAGGTCAGTTCTAAATGGATTTAGATATTGTTTATGAGAATGAATTCTAAGTTTCTTACTCAAATACATTATTTTTAAAGTTACTAGGATTATAGTTTCCACTATTTTATTCATTGTAGTGAAAGAGGATCTATCATACTTATTCCTTGCTCTAATTAGTAGATATTTTGCACCAGAAAAAGCAGTCCTATGGTAAAGGGGTTCTGTGATCAAGATTATCAACTAAAGACACAAGACTAGGGAAAGGCATGTATATAACATTTTTCAGAATTGTTATAAACACAGTCTTACAGTTGTGTGGTATAAATAAATGATTTCACTTACTAGCTTCTGGTTTCAGAGAGATCTGAACTCAGATCCTATATTTTGTGTCTTAAATGTCACATGCTGTGTTCTAGCTGGCTGTTTGACCCACTTCTCATAGCAGGGATAAAAGTTACCTTATGTAGGCCTGTGTTACACACATACACACACAGACACACAGACACACACACACAAACACACACACCACTATACTCTTCCTACCCGTGTATCTGGTAGGTGCTATGAATGAATGACATCTGTTCTAAGTTAGGACAGGACAATAAATTTTGACCTTTTTTGTGAGGGGGTAATTGGTGATTGTGTCATTTTCAAGTTAGTAAATCCTTAGTCTTCAGTTCTACAATTAAGCAGGGCTTCTATTTTTCTATTGATACTGGAACATGTTAGTAACAACTTGGAAGCTCTAACTTGTGTGATAGGAGGCTAAATTCTATGGTTTAGTAAAGTTCTACTTTTGTTTGTGTTTTCTATTTGCTTTTTTGTTTCTTTAACTTAGACTATGAGAGACCAGCTCCCATGATCTACTCCAGGGTAATAAACATGCCTCAGAGAAGCAAGGGATAAAAAAACATTTTTCCATAGGGTAAATTAAGAATAAATCTCTATCTCACTGACTAATCAAATAAAGAAACATACATACCTTATGATGGTAACTCTCTTTTACTTTTTCTTAAAAATGGTCTTTGTCTTTCTGTCCATTTAGCTACATATTGCCACATTGCTGCATTCTATACATATATCTACATGTCTCTCTTTACAAATGGCCATACATCTTTTTATACAGTTACATCTATTTTCACATGTCAACACATCTCCCTTTTACATACATTTCTCTTTTTTATTTCCTTTGATACAGTTTTAGCATCCTTGCCTCCACAAAGTTACAAATCTCCACATATCCATAGTTACTCATCTCATTTACATAGCTCTCTCACCATATAACATTTAACATTACTCTTATACATTCTCATAGAGCTCTTTGCATAGTTCCTATATGTATCAGCAACTTTTTTCTCACAGTTTTATCTCTCATACACACACACACACAAAACAAATGCTTCTTCTATATCATTCATTCACTCTTTGCTTACTCAATCTCTCATCTACTCATTCATTCACATATCTCTCACCCTTTCTTTAGGCTTTTTCTTCATCTCTCTCACAGCTCATACACTGACGTTCTGCATAGCTTTAATCGTACATTGCTGTTGCTTCTTATACACTCTCATTCATAACTACACATTCCTCCTTCTCTCTTCCCATCTACATTACCGCTGTTCCTACAGACAAATATATGTTACATTTTCAGGACCCAACTATTTTCATAACACACAAAGTCACACAGTTTTTGTTTTGTTTTGTTTTGTTTCATGATGGCAATGCCACAAATACCGACCACTGTAAGTGCTTGGCCTTGCATGTAACAACCTTTTCTAGTACAGAGAATGGCACTGAAAACCAGGACTAAACAATAATAGTAGCAGGTTGAACAATTGAGTGGTCAGAGTACATGCAAAAAGTCAACTACTGTAGGATGTATGTCCCAAAAGATCCTAACCTTGATTCACTAATAAAAAACATCAGAGAATTAGTCTTTGTGTATTTTCTACAATGGCAGTTTAGTCTGTTTGAATTTGTTCTTAAGTCTAAAATTGGTTGTACTTGAGACTGAAAATGTTTCTTTCTCGTGTCAATAAAGAGTAACATTCTAAGATTATTACTATACATCAAAATCATATAGCTTAAATAGAAATAAACTTTCCTGACTATATACAACTCTAAGTGTTCCCAAGGATATAAAACACAAGGCTATGGAAAAAACTCCCCAGCTGATCTTAGTAGGGAGGCAAAACAGTGACATCTAAAAAAGTTATAGACAGAAAACAACTGGTTACCAATAGTCAGTGACACCATGTTTCTGCCACATGTTGAATCCCCATCAAGGAATTGAACATCTGGTGAGTCACCTTATTAAGCACTAGTTATCACCTGCTGTATACTCCCATAGCTCTTAGCACAGAGGTCTATAAATGAAACTATTTTCTGTCAGTATCTTCCCTGATCATTGATTTCTGTCTCCCCTCCCTCTCAACTCCTCCTAACCCTCTCCCAGCCTGCTATCCTTGAATTTCACAAACATAGAAAATGAATCTGACTTCGAGTCACATGATCCTGATTTCAACAAAAATGAGTCTTCTCTTCCTTGGAAGCTTGTTAAAATAAATGGAATCTCCTCAGATAAGGTTTGGAAATCTCCTAGTTCAAGATGTATAAACCCACCTGCTAATCCTGGTAGTAATGGCTCAGAACATGACACTTATTAGCCCTGGTGAATAAGACACACATATTTGAAAGCCATTGCCCTAACTAGAAAAGTGACAGTGGAAATATCATTTTTTCCCTTTCTGAGAGTTTTACTGTATCAAGGAATCTTAGAATTTGCAAGCAGCTGATACCAGGTGGTATAAGGGTTCTTTGCCTGTGGGTCATAATCCCAATTGGGGTGGTCAGACCCTTTCACAGTGGTTGCCTAAAATCATCAAAAAACACAGATATTTATATTATGATTTACATAATAATCACAGTAGCAAAATTATAGTTATGAAGTAGCAATGAAAATAATTTTTTGGTTTGGGATTGCCACAACATGAAGAAATGTATTAAGGAGTTGGAGAATTAAGAAGGCTGAGAACCTCTGCAGTGTAGCACCTTCAATGGTAGGAGCAAATTTACTCAAAACATGCTTCTTGTTTCCCTGATATTACTCTTACTTCAAATGCATTTCAGTGTAAAAGTAAAAGAAAGTGATCTGCTACCCAGAGGATACTCCATGAAGATATTCTCCACCATCACCAGCTTATAAAGAATACTGGCAAAGAACTTTGCTGGCATGCCAGCTTCCCAAGAAACTATTTCTGAAACTGTGAAGTTAAATCTTCATGTTTTCATTTCTGAAAAATTACAGGTGTTCAGGACCATTATCCCTCTCAGATGAAGTGAGAAAAATGCTGAAACAAAAATACATGTTTTCAGAATTGGTATTTTTCTTTTAAAGAAAGCCTTCTGAGTCAAATAATGTATCACTTTTGTTCACACTGGTTTATCAAGGGACTATGTTACATGAAAACTTAGGGATTATTTCTCAGATTCATCTTTGTTCACTGCTAACTAAACTGAAATTTTACCCATAACAAGATATGTTATGTGTTTTAATAAATATTTGTCTTTATATTAATACTTACAGCATCAAAATGAGTGATCTCCAATAGTCAAATTATCAGGAAATAAAGAGGCCAAGAATTTGACTGAGATAATGATACCTGTAAATATCAGAAAAGATTTAAAATATTAGGTGACATGGAAACAAAACTGTAGAAGTATGTTGTCCATTACAAACAATCGTAAGAAAAACATGTGACCTCCAAATGTCCTGTGCTTGTCAGAATTATGGAGACAGAAAATTTCAACCTTGCTGACCTTTTAGGCAAAAAAAAATGCATACAGCATATGAAAATAATATGTCTAACTGTAGAAAAGTGGCATCATGATGTAAGGTTCAAACTGGCTTGCTAAGAAAATGACTTTTACTGAACTTGAACTGTCTAGTAAACATTCTATATAATTCAAAGAAGAAAAGGTGTTGTGCTGATTGCATTGAAGTTACCCAGGAGTGTGAAATTAGCTTTGTAAGGTACAGCTTTACTACCAATATCTCTTCCTCAAGTAATAACCTTGTTTATCTTTCTCTGAAGATGTGCAATGGAATACTGCCTTGAACAAATGGTGCTTATATCTTAAAAGCAGTGTTTATGAAGGGCTTATAGTTTTAACATGTTACCTATAAACTGTTGACAACAAGGATATAAAAATTCATTTAATAAGAATAAAACACATTACACAAAAATTTTCAATGTCCATTCTCTGAACTTTTTACTATATTTTTATTAACTTTACAAGTATGTGATATGTAGAAAATTAAGTATAATAGGTGCACAGAAGCTTGTAAATGGTCCCAATAGTGACATTGTATTTTAAAAAAGGGGTGGGTGTCATGGTCCACCACTGTCATCTGAGAACCTGAGAGGTAAATTTAGGAGGATCAGAAATCCAAGCTCCTCCTCAGCTAAACAGCAAATTAGAAGCCACCCTGGTATGAATTACACACCTTCAGGAAAAAAATTAATAAAAACATTGAAAGATATTTGTAGCTAAGAATGTGGCCTTTGGGGTAGTGTCCCAATGTAATGTGCCTGGACCTCTACTTTGCATTCCTACCACTGCATAAGTAAAAAGTGGTGACATCTTCCTTTCATCCTGGTATTCTAAGGTGAAAAATGTTGTCAGAAGTTCAAGGTCATCCACAGCTACATAAGGTATTTCCAGGCCAGCAAAGAATGCATGAGGACTTGTCTCAAAATAAAACAAATAACAAAAGCTTTCCTTGTTTGTGATGTTAATTGTTCACTTAAATAAGTGCTTAAAACAAAATAAGCACAATAACTATCTGTGTAGCCACCACCTAAACAAAAGTGAACTCCCAAACTTTACCAGAAGGAAAGTTCCCTTCCTTAGTGATTTATTTCTTTACTGAAAAAAAAAATAAACCTTCCCAACCCTCAAAAATTAACAATCCCTAATTGTAATGTGGGGCACCATAAATTGTAAGGCAACTGAGTAAAGAATTTATTATTTCATTTCATTGAGACCGGGCTTCAGTCCTGAATGTGTGACCTTGATATAGGTCAAGTTTTATCCAGTCTTTTGTGCCTACAGAATTCCTGCAGAGGACCAGGTGGGTTTTTTTGTTTGTTTGTTTTGGTCTGTTTGTTTGTTTGTTTAAGACTTTATTTTTTAATAAAAGCTTCTGGGCTACATATTTGTCAGCTAGTTCCAAGATTATTGAAATCAGTTCTTAAGGTTTTGATCTATCAGTTGTTTCTGTCAAATTCTGTCTGGCTAAAACATCAGAGGCTAAATCTTATTTCCTCTGATGTTTGGACCACAAATTCTTCACTGTCTCCTAAACTCATCATTCCCTTCAAAGAGATGGATTTTATTACTTGTCTTATATTGTATAGTTACTTTTTAAAATTTTTATCATTTTAGCTTTTTATATATCAACCAATGTTCTCCTCTCTCTCCCCTCTCCCCAGTCATCCCCCAGAATCCCTGCACTACATTACTTCATCCACAGCTCAGAGAGGGTAAGAAATCCCAGGATGTACAGTTATGGCAGGACCAAAACCCTGTGCAAGGTATCCCTGTATAGGTAATGGGTTCCAAAGAGTCAGTTCACACACTAGAATAAATTCTGGTCCTATTGCCAGAGGCTCTACAAACTGCCTTCAGAGGGTTACCATGTGGGATCCCCAGCTGTCAGTCCACAATCAGTGATCTCATAGTAGCTCACATCAGCTGTCTCTGTAATTTCCTTATCATGATCTTGACCCTTTTACTCATACAGTGTTTCCTCTCTCTTTTCAGGTGGACTGGAAGCTTGACCCCATGCTTAGCTATGGCTCTCGGTATCTACTTCCAGTAGTTGTTGGATGAAGGTTATATAATAACTATTAGTGTTCTTATCAATTTGATTACAGAGGAAGGCTAGTTTAGGCATGCTTTCCACTACTGTGTAGAGTCTTACCTGATGTCATGTTTGTGGGTTCTTGAGTACTTCCATAGCACCAGGTTGCTCTTACCCCCACAATGGCTTCTTCTATCAAGGTATCTATTTTGCTGTTTTCCTTCTCTGTTCCTCTCCCAATTCAACCATCCTATTCTTTCATGCTCTCTCCCCACTTCCCTTTACCCTCTCCCCACTATAGTCAAAATTTACTCAGGAGAACTTCTATTTCCCCTTCCCACAGGAATCCATGAATGTCTTTCTTAGGTTTCTAATTGTTACCTAGCTGTTCAGTCATTATGGATTATAGCTTGATTGCCCTTGCCCTTGGCTTCACATGTAAAATCTACCTAATAATAAATAAATGTCCATTTTTTGGGGTCTGTGTTACCTCCCTCAGGATGATACTCTCTAGATCCATCCATTTGCCTGCAAATTTTAGGATGTAATTTTTTTAGCCCCTGAGAGGCACTTACTTGTGTAAATGTACCACTTTTTTTTTTTAAATCATTCTTCAGTAGAGGGGCATCTAGGTTATTTCCTGATTCTGACAATTAATAATAATGCTGCTATGAACATATTTGAACAAACTTCCTTGTGAAAAAACTGTGCATCCTTTGGGCATATGCCTAATAGTGGTATTGCTGAATCATTACATAGATTGATTCTCTGTTCTCTGAGAAACCATAATACTTATTTTCAAAGTGACTGTATAAGTTTACATTCCCACCAGCAATGGAAGAGGTTCTCCTTACTCCACATCCTCTCCAGTATAGGCTTTCATCTTTGTTTTTGATCTTAGCCATTTTGGCAGATATAAGATAGTATCTCAGAGTTGTTTTGATTGACATTTCTCTGACAACTAAAAATGTTGAATAGTTCTTAAAGTGTCTGTCAGCCATTTGAGATTCTGCTGTTGAAAAATCTCTATTTACCACTGTACCTCATTTTTTTAATTAGATTATTTTATGACATCTAGTTTTTTAAGTTCTTTATATATTTTAGAGATCAGTGTTTGGTCAGTTGTAAAGTTGGTGAAGATTTTTCCCATTCTGTAGGCTGTTTATTTGTCTTATTGATCATGTCCTTTCTTTACAAAAGTTTCTCAGTTGTAGAAAGTCCCATTTATTAATTGTTGCTCTCAGTGTCTGTGATGCTAATGTTGTATTTAGGAAGTATTCTCCTGTGCCAATGTGTTCAAAGTTATTTCCTATTTTCTTCTCTATCAGCTTCAGTGTAACTGGATTTAGGTTGAGGTCTCTGATCCACTTGGACTTGAGTTTTGTGTACAGTGATAGGTATCAATTTGAATTCTTCTACATGCTACCATCCAGTTATGCCAGCACCATTTATTAAAGATGCTTTTATTCAAACTTTAGCTATTTGCAGATCATACAATAGTATACATAAGTGAATTCAAAATTCTACCAAAGAATCTCTACAGCTTATAAGTACCTTAAGCAGTATAGCAGAATACAATATGAACTCAAAAAAACAATAGCCCTTTTATAAATAAATGATAAATAGGCTGAAAAAGAAATCGGGGAAGATATCCTCATTTACAATAGCCATAAATAACACTGAATATCTTGGGGTAACTCTAAACAAAGAAGTGAAAGACCTATATGACAAGAATTTTTAGTCATTGAATGTTCTGGTACATTGTAAATATTTGTCCCACCTACTGGTTAATAAGATGCTGACTGGCTAGAAGATAGACAGGGAGTGTGGGTGAGGCTACCAGACTCTGGGAAGAAAAAAGTAAGGAGAGACACCAGCAGATACAGTGAAAAGGAGACCAGAATGCTGCTCTGAGAAAAGGTATTAAGCCACTTGGCTAATTATGAGTTAGTTTAAGAGGTAATAGTAAGTTATATGCCTGAGCCATAGACTGATCCGCATCAAAATCATGTAGGCTTCTGTGTCTGTTGTTCTTTGGGACTTTGGGACTGCTGCTGGTCTTGACTTAAGGTCTATACAAAGCTAAGCATCTGTGAGTGGGTACTGATCTTGGGGCTAGTCCAAGGCAGAAACTTAAACTTCATGCTAGAAATGGTGCCCAATGTAGGTCACAAATCCATAACCATGGGATTCCTCTCTATAAAGCTAGACTACAAAACTGGGTAGATTAGCCATCACTTCTCATTTGCATGAAGTTTCTCTGGTTCAAATCAAGTCTTTATTTATTTTGATGCTATCCATAGCTTTTCTTTACCTAGGGAATTAAGAGCAGAACGCTTCACCAACACTAACTTTGGGGAGGGTTTTTTTTTTTTCTAACCTTTATCAATTTTGATTTGTGGATTCTTCTAGTTTTTTCTCTCTTCTATACCTTTTATATCATCCAGAGCAACATGTTGTTTTGTTTTTACAATATATTCTTTAATTACTCTGTGAAGGGTTTCTTTCTTTCTTTTTTTTTTTTTTTTGACATAACAGGATAAAACTGATATGGAGGCTTTGGGGGCTTTTGAAAGTTCCCTAAGGGTGTTTGCAAAAAGCAAAATGTTACCTTGTCTGTCCCTTGTTGATTTGCTCTCATTAGTCCAATGCCTTCCCTTGCTACACCTTCTGTCTACTCCATAAAGGAGGGGTGTTCTCGACATTATTCCTAACAAAGACATTATTTATGGAAATGCCTCATTTACAGTCTTTTTTGGGTGACCTTGCCTTCATCAATTGTAACATTTAATATTTCTATTTTTCCTTATACCTCTAGAAATAAACTCTCCTACCTAGTTTTGACATTGTAAGATATCATTCTCAAAAGCCAGAAATTTGATTATTTTCTGCCTAGCTTTTGAATCTGGTTCCATTCTGTTTACTGCTGCAGTTAAGCTCAGTCAAAAGTCTGCACTCTGTTCAGGACCTGAGATGAGCCCTAAGCTTTCATGTTATGCACAGACTGGAAAACAAATGACACAGCTACTTATTTCAGGAGTTTACAATTAACAATACTTTTCAGGATCCCTTAAAGATGCCATTGTCCCCCAAGCAGCAGTCCCAAAGAAACACACATAGAATCTAATTAAACACCATGACATTAATTCACACATCTATGATCACCTGATTTTTGACAAAGAAGACAAAGGTATGTAGTGGATAAAAGAAAGTATAATTACTTTTAACTTGGTGGTTGAACCAACCTCACAAATGTACCAGTGGCACTGTTAAAAGATTCAAAACTTTTTGCCAAATAGGTCATATATCCTAAAAGAGGGTATGTGCTTATGCTAATATCCTGGGAAAGTACAGAGAAATAAGCAGTTCCTACAGATTGATTGCTATACACATAGATCATACCATCCTTCTCAATCATTGAGAAGATTTTCCTTGCAGGAGATGGCAATTAACACAGAGATTCTCAGCTTGTCCACTGCACTAAATAAGAAATAATTGACTACTCAGCCCACAAGTGGCAGGCATATAATACCCCACCCAAGGCTTATGAAGAACCAGAAGGCCCAATGATTATAGTAGCCAAATTTGATGGATAACATCATGGTAAGAGTATTCTCTGGATACAACAAAGCAGATGAATGAATAAACTCACAGTAATTGTGACAGTATATAGAAGACTTAGGCAAGTTCCAACCACACAAAAAATCTTAGCATAGATGAGACAAAGTAGGTGTGAGATTCCATCACAACCTGAGGTACCATTAGAATTTTATAGCCACAGGAATATTAGTTTCTTTAATGATGTAATACCTAGTATGTCAATCATATTCCAAGACAGCCCCTACTCCCATCAGCAGTTACCTATACAAAGTGGACTCGATGGAGGAATAAAACTAAGGAATAAATCTCAGGGTTGTGTGGGAGGAGGAGGATAAGCTGGTTATGGGAGCATTTAAGGGAGGAGTATGAATATGTACAAATTACACAGTGTAAAAATTTCCAAAATAAATAAACCTGTTGACTTAAAATCTCATTGATATTTTTAAATAAAACTGTCTCAGACAATTAAAATTCATGTGTTTTCCTTTCTTAATTACTTTCTTGCTTATCTTGAACTAGCACAGTAAACTTGCTAAGTTAATAATGAAAGTTTTTTTCTACACATTTTACACTTTTGTTCACATTATGAGTTTAATATTGAACAGCATATTTTGAATATTTAAGCATGTTTCATTATTCACTAATGCTACAAATTGCATCCTCTAATTTACCTATTTTAAGACTGTTATTTTAAAGGCAATTTTATTTTTGTTCATACAATAATTATACTTCAAAAATTTTAACAAATATTGTAATTTATAAAAACTATATTGCAATTAATGTTTGCCTTCTGGTGCATATATAAGTAGTTTAAATATTTTTTCTTAGCACTAGCATTATAGGAAGTATATTTATATTTGCAAACATGCTTTCAGGCAAAATGTAACAGGAATGCATTCTAGAATATGCATATCTCCATATTCAGTAAATTGTATGTAACTACACTCTTAAGTTCCCAAGTTTATATTATTACATATGAAGTATCTTAGAATATTCAACTCCGTATTTCTTTTTTTAAATTTTCACATTTTTTTATTCATTCTTTGGGAATTTCACATTATGCACCCCCATCCAGCTCTTTTCCCAGCCCGTTAATATCCATTCCTCTCATCCCTGTAGTATCCAACACACAAAAATTAAAAAAATATATTAATTAAAAATATAAAAAGAAAACAAGCAAACACATAAACAAACTGCTTTGCTCCTCCATCTTTCCTGTCTATCCAACACCTCTTTATTCATGTTGGTGTCATTGGGGACTGAGTGTGTCAAGCTTTTTGTCCAGTCAGTTTTACTTGCAAATGATCATTGTGTAAGGTAATGTTGGTCATATTGAAGACCTTTAGATTCTGGTATACCATCAATGCTGGACACTCACTGAGACTCCTCTTGGATATCCCGTTGTTGTCCAAAATGCTGGAGATCCTGCAGCTATTATTTTCAGGGCCAGTACCTTCAGAATCTCCCATATTTAGATGTGGTTGAGGTTCAGGAGTACCAAATCAAGCCTTGCACATGGATCTGAGTGGTAGCTGTTTGGTCAGCCTGGACCTCTGGAACCACCACCTTCAGGTGAAAAGTGGAGTCTGCTCTTCTATGACTCTCAAGCCAGCTCTTGTATGCCTGTGGTGAGGAGGGTGGCCATTTCTTCCAAGTATAGGGACTGCACTTCTGCTGAAATGTCCAGTGAGGAGCAGTTCTCCTAGGGCCAGTGAAGGGTGGTGCTGGCTCAGCACGGCCCTCAGATTTCAACTCACATAATTCCAATCACCCCTTGTGGTAACACAGGCTGTGGAGATCACCACAGACTCCATCTACAGCAGGTTCATGGATCAAGACATGGCCCTCAGGCTGCAGCCTAGGCCCAGAGGTGGCAAGGCAGGCCACTCAGATCTATATGGCCTCTGCTGCAGCCTGATCCTCAGACATCAACCTGAGGTCAGCCTCAGGGGTAGCTCAAAGCCTGGAAATCTGCTTGGACTTAAGTGAAAACTGAAGCCATGGATAGCAACACAGATGCTGGCTGCAATAGTGTCAAAAACTAAAACAAGTTTCTAACCTGCAGATAGGGTCCAGATGTCATTATGGCCCCAATTGGCAGTATAGACCACTCAACTCAGCATGGTCCTTGTGATGGCATAGCCCCAATGCATCTATGTGGACTTTGGTGGCAACAGGGGTCACAGCCATGTACACAGACCTTGGCTTCATATCATAGAATCACATCCACATTTCTTACATTTATAGCACTCATTACTTTAGTAAGTAATTACTTAGTTTCAAATTAACAGCTAGAAAAATATATTTTTACTGAATATTTTACTACCATTCTGGTGTGGAATGTCTTACTGTGAGCTGTGAATTACCATTGGATAATAAAAAATACTATTTTGGCTTATAACAAAGCAGCTGAGAGGCAGGCGGGACTTTCACACATAGATAAAGGAAAAGGAAGGGCGAAGTCAAAAGCAACATTGTAAGCTACCACTGAAGGAAACAAGATGTAAAGAAACATAGGTAAGCCATGAGCCACATGGCAATACACATATTAATGAAAATAGGTGGACTTAAGTTGATAGAACGAACAAGTAATGAGCCTGCATCATAGCCCAAACAACTTATAATTAATATTAGCTTCTGAGTAATTATTTTATACATGACTGCAGAATCATATGAAAGATTCCTCTAGACCATTGTCTTAGATAGGTCAGAAAACTTAGCCTACAAATGGTGCCCACCATCTCACATTAATCCAGATAGACCTGAGAAAGCTTTAAAAAGACTTTTATAGCCTTGTCTGATTGGTTTTTGAATTTTTTTAATTTAAAAAAGATTTTCTATACTCACAGCTGCTCCCCCTCCTGCCCCTTCTCCCAGTTCTCCCCCAACCTGCTCCCAACACATTTGCTCATCTATTTCCCAGAGAGGACAAGGTGAGTCAATTCAGTGTGGCATATCCAGTTGAGGTAGGACTGAGTCCTTCGCCCCAGTATCAAGGCTGAGTAAGATGTTCCTGTGCAGAGTATGATCTCCAAGAAGCTAGTTCATGCACCAGGAATAAACTCTGGTCTGTGTGCAAGAAGCTCCAGACATTGTTAGCCTATAAAGCCATGATCTGAGCTCTGTTGTCAAGCACCATTTAAAGCAACATTCCTGCTTCTGAATCTCTGTTTCCTTTATTTCTGCTGGGAGCTCTCCTATCTCCCTCTCCTTTTCCTTTATTCTTCCTTTCTCTTTTTATTTCTTCTTGACTTCTCTGCTATTATATTCTAAAACTTTCTGTTTATCATAATCATACTCATTTGACAAGAAGGCTCTTTTCTACATAGAAATTACTTCAAGCATCTTCTGTTGTTCACCACTGCCTTCTGCCATATTCCCTCCATTGCTGGTGGGAGTGTAAGCTTGTTCAGCCACTTTGGAATGCAGTATGGCAGTTTCTCAGAAAATTAAGAATCAATCTCCCCAAGGACCCAGCACTACTACTTCTGGGTGTATAGCCTAAAGATACACAGTCGCACTCCAAAGGCATTAGCTCAACTATGTTCATAGCAGCATTATTTGTAATAGTAACAACCTAGATGCCCCTCAAATTAAGAATGGATTAACAAACTGTGGTACATCTACACAATGGAGTACTATTCAGCAGTAAGAAAAAATGATATCCTAAAATTTGCAGGCAAATAGATGGATTTGGAAAATATCCTTCTAAGCGAGTTATCACAAACCCAGAAAGATAAGATAAGCAGGAGATGTACTCATTCATTAGTAGACTCTAAACAAACAAACAAACAAACAAGAAAAAAACAAAGCATGCCCAAGCTGCAAACCACAACCACTGAACAGCTTGGGATCAGAAACACCTTGGACTGACTCCTTGGATTCCACTCCTGCTAGAAGAACACCTGACTCAATCTTAAGATTGGGGGGAGAAAACTGGATCTGCCAGGAATGGAGGCTGAACTAAGCAATATTGGGACAGTGGGACCTTGGAACCGCCTGCCACCTGCCCCGGGGGGCGGGAGGGGGGATGATATCGGGAGTAGTGGAGAAGAGAGAATGACCTGATGTGGTGGGAGGGGGAAGGGACTTTGAATAAGGATATACAAGGATAGAATATGTGACTTCTTTGTTCATAATAACTGTGTGTTCTTTTATAGGTAAGTTGAGTTCAGTTGTATTAAGGGAAATTAGTGACCACTGATGTTTCCTGCTATTTTTGGTGGTAGCTTGTATGTGTTTCTTTTCTCTGGGCTTCTCTTTTGTGGGTTATTAAATGTTCGTGGTTTCATGGGTGTATCTGGGATCCTTAGGTTGGTGTTTTCCCTCTTATGCTTTCTGGAGGGCCAGACTGGTAGGTATTGTTTCAGTCTAATTTTTCCATGAAATATCTTGTTTTCTCCATCAATGGTGAATGATAATTTTGCTGGGTACAGTAGTCTAGGTTGGCTGCCATGCTCTTTTAATGTCTGTATAACTTCTGACCAAGCCCTTCTTTCTTTCATTGTTTCCATTGAATAGTAAGGTGTTATTCTGATGGGTCTGTCTTTTTAAGTAAGTTGGCCCTTTTCTTTTGCAGCTCTTAAAATTTTGTCTTTGTTCTGTATGTTTTGTGACTTGATTATTATGTGGCAAATGGACTTTTGGGGGGGTCATATCAATTTGCTGTTCTGTAAGCTTCTTGCATCTCTATAGGCATGTCCTTCTTTAAGTTAGGAAAGTTTTCTTTTATGATTTTATTGAATACATTATCTGTGCCTTTGAGCTGGTATTCTTCTCCTTCTTCTATTCCTATTATTCTCAGGTTAGGTCTTTTCATGGTGTCCCAGATTCCCTCAACATGTTGTGTTATGGCTTTTTTGGTTTTAGCATTATCTTTGACTGATGTATCTATTTCTGCTACTGAGTCTTCTACTCCAGAGATTTTCTCTTCCATCACTTAGATTCTGTTGGTTATGCTTGTATCTGTATTTACAGCTCTTTTCTTCAGGTTTTCTATTTTCATCTTTCCCTCATTTTGTGTGTTTTTTATTGCTTCTAGTACAGTTTTTATTTCCTGGAATGTTTCATTCATATTTTTGTTTGCCTTTTCTTGTTTTTCTTTCAAGGATTTGTTCATCTCTTCAAAATTTTTTTTTGTATTTTCTTCTATTTCATTAAAGGAATTTTTTAATATCTTCTTTGAAGGCTTCAAAAATCTTCATGAAGGTGGTTTTGTTCTTCTTTCCTCTTCATTGCTCCGTTAAGGTCTTGTAGTTGTAGAACCACCAGTTTCTTCTGGAGTTGTCTTGTTGTTCTTTATATTATTATGTGTATTTTTGCATTGGCATCTGCCCATGGCTTCAATGGTTCACGATTAGATCACTCCTAGTCAGTTGTGGCAAGAGAATTTGTGTGTCTCCTGACTCCTCTCAACAAGTTGTCTGCTCGATCTCTGACTCTGCTCTGGACTGGGGTCTGAATTTAAAATCCTCAGTCCTTCTCTGATGGTGCAGTTTGCCCTGTAGGCAGGACTGGCCATGTAAGGTCCACTTTTTTGTATGTGGCTGGAAGAGCCCTTCACTGCCAAACTGTAGCTCCTGTCTGCGAGGGAGAGCTGAGATCAGACTCTAGGGATTGACCCTGGTCCTGAAGAGCACTCCATGGAAGGGTGGTCTGGGTGCCAGTATCTGCTCACCTCTGGACGGGGTCTGAATTTCAAAGTCCTTGATCCTTCTCTGCTGATGCAGTTAGAGGTGTGGCTGGCCTTGCAAGTTCCCCTCTTTCAGGTGTTGCTGGAGGAGCCCCTCACTGACAAGCTCTAGCTTCTGTGCCTTTTTTCAAGATTTTATTCTTTATTTAGATAAAGAAAATGAGGTTATAAATAGCCAACATAATATATATTATTCAGCTTTTAATTAGTAAAAAAAGATCAATTGTGTGGGTTTTGATGCTAGAGAGTGCTTTTTTATTGGTCTCACTGATGAAGCTAGTATTTCTTTATATTTCATATCTGCCTATGAATGAGTGACTTGCATTAAATAGTAGATCTGGCTATAACTCTCCCTTCTTTCTCCTCTCTTAATTGTCCGAAGTTTGAAGTTGGGGATCAAGAAAGTGGCCCAAGGTGTCGAAGAGCACAACCCATCATTCAGGGAGCACAACAGCTCATGCTTTGAAAGCTCTCATAGCTTTATACTTCATTTTCTCAGACAAATGGACAAGAGCATAAACTCTTAATCTTCAAATCCAATGTCTCATTGTAATCAATATACAATTTCAACAGAGGCCCTTTGAGAATCTTAAAGTCTAAAAACTAATAAAGAAGAAAAAAAGAACAAAGCCCTTCATATGTAAGCAGCGATACCCATGTGTACTTATATCTTATGTGATAGTAAACATGTAATTCAGAGGATCCTGAACTAAATGAACAAAGACAGCAGTAAAGCTTATAACATAGTACAGAGAGAAATGGACATCCTTCATCAACACTGAAATCCAGTTGTTCAGCACTCCTTCCTCTTCAGGCAGGAAATGAAAGTAATAATAAAGGAATGTATATGCATATCTATATATGCACAAAAGAATGCATTTGTTAGTATTTCTCATAAATTTTATAAGTAAAATATAAGAAATATGAATAGGTTTACAGTTTCCTTTTGTACCTGAGACTAATTATCAATGCTTACTACATGGGAACCTTGTGCTTTGAACACACATGATGTCTATGTTCTTTCTTCTTCAGCCTGCTATATTGTCATATGGAGTAAGCTCTCCTTGTGTAGACATCTCAGAATACAAAATCAAAACAGTTCTCCTCTAGAAGTTTCAAATGTAACCTTGGTAAAGGAATGTGATGATGAAAAGTTCTCTATCTCCCGCCTAAACCTGTGCTGTTGAGAAACATCAGTGTAACTTTCACAGTGTGGCTAACCCAATATAGACATTGTTTAAACATGGAGCCTTCTGAGAGAGTAATAGGAAGGCATGAACTTCACTGCAGGTCAGAATCAATTTGATACTTTTCTAAAAAGGCATAGGCTGAATGTGAATGGGCATTGTGTAGATAAAATTATGGAAATGTTCTTGCTTTTATTACAATGACAAAATTATGCCTCTATTCGCTGAATTTCATTTACCATAACAGTTTGCTTTTCCTGCCTTGTGTCATTTATCTTTCTAAGCCTGCTCAAATATAATCAGGTCACTTCTTTCTAGGATGCAGTAGTGGATGAAATTTCCATCTCACTGATGTCAAACCAATGACCTCTATTAGCCTGCCACAATTATTAAACTTGTTATGACTGTAAAACCAAAGACAGACTTTACTGTTAGGAACCAAGAATAGGTACTGCTTGCATAACTGCTTGCTTCACCAAACACCATCTCTGAATTTTCAGGTCTCTTTTCAAACTCCTCATTTCTATTAAAAGAATCAAAAGAATTTCCACAAAATTTATCTGGAATCACTGATAAACAAGAGTCACATGGTCTCCAAATCTTTACTCAGTGTTAGATGGGCATTCTGATTAATTTGAGCAATAGTGAGTGACAAGTACAGGAAAGGAGTTGATTCTTGATTCCATAGTCATCTAGACATTGGGTCATGGCAGCTCAGGAAAGGATTATATTTACAATTTTTGTTACATTTATTTGTGGTTTTTTTGCTCATTTGTTTGTGCATACGCACATGTGTTTGTGTCTATACTTTGATGAGTTTATCTCTGTGAAAATGCTTCTGTATCTGTGTGCATGCATGTGCATGTGACCATGTGTGTGTGCACATGTTTGCATGTTTGTATGTTTGTGTATGTGTGCACATGCACACACAATATCATGCATTTGGAGGTCAATAACATCATGCAGGATGGAACTCTGGTCACTTAACTCAGGCATTCAGATTTGGTGGCACATGCCTTAATGGGCTGACTCCTTGCCCAGGACTATTATTTGATCATGCTTAAATCTCTCCTTCTCTCTCTTGCTCTCTATCTTTCATTAATGTGCTTACAGAGGGTTTAGATGAGCAATTTTATCAGTGCTGTCTAATACACACATTTTCACACTGTGTCACAGTAAAATTGTATCACTGGAGTTGTGAAGTATGAGCAGGAAAAGTCGGGAACCTTTCATCACTCATCTGTGTCTGTTAATTACCACTTTATTTAATTTCTTTGAGGAATAAGGTTGCATACTTCTCACTTAAACAATGATCATTCTTATACAAGACTGAAAATCTTTTGAAAAATATCACTATTCACATGAGACTTAGGGCACTGAATAAAATAGGCAATCTATATCCAATAAAAACTAAAATGACCTTGAACACATTATTAAAATGTACTATTCTACCATCTTTTAATCTGTAAGTGAGAGAGTTTCACTGTGACCTCTAATGTCCTCTCAAAATGTTATAACACTTAAATTATATCATTAAATTTCAGTGTCTTGAAGAGCAGCTTGCCAGAATACTTTCTCTTTTGGTTGAAAATTCATATCAGAGTAGAATTTTATCACAGATTTTGATACTTAATATGGAATAGTCTCCACTGTGAGAAAACTCATGACATATAAAACTAGAATTTAATGGTCAAATCAAATGATAAAATAAAGCTTTAAATAAATGTCTGTCCTCACAAAAGTACTATTTTTTTTTAAATAGATACAACTCAGTGAGCTGGCAATGTCAGTTACTGAGTGATTCAGAGCCTCAACATTTGCTACTGTGTGATGAGGGGATTATATAAAAAAGATAACAGAACAGTAAAGCAAAATTTGTATTTGTTAGTTCATTCAGAGAGATGATAACTAATGTCTTCTACACTTCTACATGTCTCAGATCTTTTTGTATTTTAACTCTTACTAAAAAATTATCAATGGTTTTATCCCACTATTTTCTAAATGTAGCAGTTGTGAGTTGAATTGCTGACACGTTTGTATTTATTTCAAAAGAAACATGAATAAGAATCCTGCTCAGTTAAAGATTCACACACAAGTTAGGGAAGGAGATGCAGGTGATGCTGGAAATCTATTGACACAGGACTTTGATTCAAGTGACATATAAGAAGATTTCTCCTTCGTATACTTGTAACATAAGGATGTCTACATAGTAGTAAAAGATTTTCTTCTTTATAAATGAAATAATTGGTTATTTCATGATAAAATATAATGTGAGCTACTTTTTTTTAATGTTGGGTAAGACATATTTTGATTTATATGTTAATAGAATATACAAAAAATAGATAATGATCCTACTGAAAAGAAAGTATTACTCTTTTTAGTATATGATTTGTAAAGTAAAAAAAAAATAAAGTTCAGTTAACCTCTGTTGGAGTTTTACACTAACCCTGTTTTGACTTCAGATTTTATAAGACAGCTATACCATTAGAATGATAACATCTAGGTCTGGGCCAAACATTTCTAAAATATATTAAGATTTTTCTTAGAAATTGGAGTGGCATTAGTAAAGCTTATTTTTTTGTCCTTGTTTTGTTTTATTTTATTTTATCTATAAAATAAGGTCTTTTTTATTCATATATCCCCTTGCTGTTCTCCTTTCCCTCCTCCCAATCCCTCCCAGTCAGCCTTCAGCCTCCCTCCCATTCCCCCATTTCCTCCCCCAAAAAGGCACGAAGTCCCAAGGTGGGTCACCTCAGCATGGCACATAGATTTTTAATTTTTATGCACAAGCTTAAAAACCCAATTCTGATGTGATTACATTTGGACAGTAAAATGTGATTATCATTAGACCCTAAGATGAATAAAGCACACTGTGACCTAGTGAAAATTATTGGAGGAGCAAGGCAGTCTAAATTCTTTTATTTTATTTCTATTTTAGTGACTATGTACATGTCTCTATGTGTGTACCCCCTGTATGTAGTGCTTGTAGAAGCCCAAAGAGGATCTTGAATTCTTGTATCTGGAGTTGAAGGTGCTTGTGGAATTTCGGTGTAGGGCTCTGTACTGAACTCTATTTTCTACAAGAGCAGCAAACATTCTTAAACTTTCATCTCCAAGAACTCAAATCCTAAGTGGGATTTTATCCATATTTCTTTATAAATAATTATTTATTTACCAGCAATTCAAATTAATTCACAATTACAACCTTTTGAAAATATTTTTCTCATACACATACACATGTGAAAATAATATAAAATTACTAAAATTTCTATAGAGGATTTTTAAATAAACCATAAAATTCAAAATACCATTTTGAATTTATTTATGCCAAATTGAACATTTACACATTCTTAAAGATTCCTTTAAGAATTTCTGATTACACATTTTCCCTCTCGTGGTTTTAAAAACGTTTATTTCTTTATTTGGATGGCAGATGGCAAGTAATTTCATAATGACTTTTATCCAGCAGAAAGGGTCAGATGTTTTTCATTGAACTCCATTTCCTTGAAAACATGCAGGAAATGGTATCTTATATATCAATTTTTTGTTTCTTTAAGAAAACATGGCTTTCACTATTTTATCAGAAGTCACATTAAAAATGCCTTTTGTCAAGAATAATTAGAAATCCACTTTCCAGCCCCTGACTTGTACTATACTGATTCTATAGAAGCCTCCCTGTCTCGTGTCTCATAACTGTGCTATTAAATGAATGAGCTGAAGCAGATATGAGATAAAGCAGTTGTTGATGCCTAAGCAACAGTGCAAATCAAGATGGCATGCACATGTTGAGCATTCTATGATTAAACCATTTATTGAGAGGAGGTATTAAGGTAGCATGCTGCCTCAAATACTGTATCTGTAAGATTAATATATATATATATATGTGTAAATATATATATATATACATGGCAGCAGAAGTTTCATGATCAATATAGTGTTTGCACTAAAGAGGGAAGATCCAAGTTCAATGCCCAGAACTCATGGTAAAAAAAATCAGGAAGGATGAAACAAAGTTCTGATTAAAGAACAGAGGGAAAATCCTTGGATTCATCAGCTAATCTAGATAGCCAAAAGAATGTGCTTTAAGTTAGCAAGGGGTCTGTTCTGAACACTCAAGCTGCAAATCACAACCACTGAACAGCTTGGGATCTGAAAATTGTATTTAATATTGTCTTGTGCTGTTCATTTGATTTCAACACTATTCATTCTACACAATGGTATTGTTACATAATTTTTTTCTTGTCACTCAATTTTGTTATCTTTTTAGACAGTAGTGTCCTTTTTCCATGAATAAATAAATAAATAAAAGGCAAATTTGATCTGTTGCTTCCATGCACACTTAAATGCATAAGAAAAGACATACATTTGTATATTGATACACATGTGTGTATATACTCATAAACAGAGATATAAACACACATTGAAAATACATTAAACTGACATAGTTGCCATGAAGTTCCCATGTTAAGTTTTAATAATTGGCTTGATTTCATAAAAGTAGAGTATTTGATTTATTTTAATTTTAAATATTTTAATAGATTTTAGCAAACAATAATAGTGACAAAAGAAGTTCATATTAAGTACTGAAAGAACAAGAGTGAAAAAATTTAAAAATCTTTTATTTTATATAAAATAAACATCTTCTGCCTGTTGTTGACTGAATATATATCCAGTCTTCCTCTGTGTCTTAAAATGATCTCTTTGTCCAGAGAGCTTTGGACTTCTAGATCTCTCCAGATATTGTACAATCTTTTCTATCCCATTTTGTAACTTGTCATGGCTTCAAGATTTTCTCTCATTCCATTTTTTATACCTCCTTTATAATTAGCATGCATATATACGTGTGCATACATCTGTATTTAGGTAGATCACATATCACTTTTAAGATTTTGTGTGTTTCATTGATAGTTACATAAAATATGTAAATATAGCCCTATATTTATATGTATCTTAGCATATACTTATAAGCTTTTCTAAAGAGATGATGCTTTAATAATTTTAAAAGCATGAGAACATAAAGGCATTAGGTGCATTACAATTAAGGTAAAAATTGTGTTCCATTAGTCCAATATATATAGAAAGGTCTATACTAATAGGTTATCTTTTTGAAAATAGAGTGAATAACATGGGGTTAGAAAGAGATTGGGTGCTAGGGAAACCCCCAAGAACCCATAGGATATCCCTGGCTAGGTCTCCAAACAATAGTGGAGGGGGTGCCTAAAAAGGACTTCCCCTATAACTAAATGAATAACCACCCTAAGTGCCATTACAGAACCTACGACCAACAATGAATGGAGGTGGAGGCAGAGATCCATGGCTTAGCACTGGGACAAGCTCCACTTACAGTTGGAGAGTGGGGAGAAGAGTCTGTATGCGCAAGGAGATAGGGAGTATGAGGAGGAGTCCCACAGAGATGGCTGCCTGGAGCTCTGGAGAGCCTTCTCAGTCAAGAAGCCTCCCTGGAGGACAAAGAACTAGGCCTTCCAAGGGTAGGCAACTGTAGATTAGCATGGGCCGTATGTATAGCCTCTTGTGGGGTTGGATCAGACTGTGTTCCTGTAAATGGGCTGGCACCTTGGAGTCCATTCCCTGCAGAGGAGTTACTAACCCAACCTTGATACTAGAATGAGGAAATCAGACTTGCCTGGAGTGGATGTACCATGCTGCTGAGAAGACTCACCTTAGGACTTCCTGCCCTTTTAGGGGAGATTTGGAGGATGAGGTGGGGGGAGGCTGAAGGCAGACTGGGAGGGGGATACATGGAAAAAATACCTTCTTAAAATAAATAAATCTTTATTTCAAAATTAATGCTTACATCTTTATATTGATAGGAACACATGGAGAAATGTGAAATCAAGTCACAGTATCCCTGAAGATGTTTAAATCTCTGCAACTGAAAATTGTTAGCAAAGAATTACGCCCCATCATGTTTCTTTTTATTTTATTATTTCCTAGCTAAACTAACAAAACAAAGATATGCTTGAAAGTATTTGGAAATATTTGCATATATGTTTGAAAAAATTATGATATAATTGATTCCTTGAGGTAAAAGCAAATTGTAGAATGAGATTAATTTAATTGTTTAAAGTATTGGTTCACTTTGGTGGTACAAAGGACACAGACTACAGAAATAAAAATAGCAGCCATAAAAAAAAACATTAAAAACACAAAATCATTGTCAACAGAGAAAAACTATTACTCAAGAATCATAGGAGCATGAACAAGATGAGACCACATATAGTTGGATTTTTAATAAACATCTCTGTCCAAAGCATGGAGAATTTATGGTTGAAAGAAGTGAGCATAGGAGTAATTACAGAGTGTCCTTTATATCAAGACCTGTTATAGTAGCAAAATAAGCATGGATTTAAAAGAGAAATACGATCTCTCTGTTCTTAAAGAGGCTGAGACAATATGCGTACTTAGGGAACTTTTACAAGTTTTCAAAGTAAGCCTCAGTCAGGGATCAGAATGAGAGGCACACAATTACCCACACAAGTGGATGCTCTGCTTTCTTGAGCACACAGCAACGAAATGGAGTGCTAGGACTGCACCCAAAACAACATGTTCAAATTTAAACAATTTCAAACTATGCTGACCTCACACAAGGCCTTTTCTTTAGGAAATTATTGAGATAGCAGATGCCAAAAGTGGCATTCATCTGAAGACAAGTAGACATTTGGTAAGAGGTTTCAGGGACATGAACAAATAATGCTTTACTTTTTTCATAGAAGCAGTTTTTAAAAACCTATAGTTGTAGTTCAGAGAAAACTCTGAAACAACCAAAATGCAAAGACATCACAATTTAAGTGGAAGAAAAAAACAAACTTTCATAGCAGACATTCAAACTGTGTCTTCAGAGCTCAGCACCATGCATAAGTCAGATTGCTGAAGCAGGTAAGAAAGCCTGCTCTATCAGCACTCTATTTTTTTATTTTTAAAAAGAAATGGAAAGCAACATAAAAATGAACAAGAAGCTCCTCACTCACATGATAAAGCAGATGATTCTGAAAGCTGTTGAGCTGAGGTGACGAACTTGCAGGAAGGGAAGCAGTCAGGATGTTCGATCAGACTACTGAAGTGTTGTGAATAGTTACCCAGGTTCTTTACATTTTCATTGTCAAGAGAAAACACACATGACAAGCCACCTTCCTCTGCCATAATGACAACATCCCTGGGACATTTCTCTTTTTTTGTTTTTTAATGTGTGTGTATGGTGGGGACAATTTCCATATATGCATGTGTGGAGCCCAGTAGTTGTTATTGGGTATCTACTAACATTGTTCTCCCCTCTATTTTATTTTTTTGAGATAGTGTTGCTTAACTAGTCCTGAAACTTACTGTTTTAGTTAATTTAGCTGATGAGTAACATCACTGGATCTACCAGTCTCAGTCACACCCCAGCTCTGGCATTTCAGATATATGCCAGTAGGGCCCTGGCTTCTTCTACCTGAGAGTTGGAGGTCTCAGCATGGGATCTCATTGCACACCAAGCAGATAACACACTGAGCTGTCTTGCCAGTTCTATATCAAGGTTTTCTAATATTTTAGATAACATTACTTAAAGTATTTAGGCAAATATACTATCCTGAGACTGAGGACAAGTAGGGTAGCAATGACTCAGATTTGGAGCTAAATTAAACATTGGGAAAATTAATATTTTATAGTAAACACCCAAGTTTCAGAACAGATGTAATGGAGAGCAGGCACTATCACTTTGACCTAGAGGCATTGCTTTTAGGACTGGAAGACCCAGTATCTTGAGAATGGCCAGGCCAGTGTAAGAATGTGAACACTTACCCTCCTTCATGCTCTTTCTCTTTGCTCCCTCTTCTCTTGGATGGAGGACCAGATCTGCTGAGCTTCAACTGTGTGGACTAGACCAGATTTCCAGAAAAAAAAACAACTGTTTAAATTCTTGTATCAGTGAATATTTCTCTATAAATCCCTTAATAAGTATTAAACTTTTTTTTCTGACAGAAAAGTGTACTTTTATTTACATTAATTATATGAATTTAAGAACATTGCTTTTGGGAGAAAAATGCATCTACCAGGAGTGGAGACAGAACTAAGCAATATTGGGGCAACCATGGGACTGCCTGCAGCCTGCCCAGGGATAGGATGGGGATTTGTGGAGGAGAAAGAATGACCTGATGTGGTGGGAGGAGGTAGGGACCTTGAATAAGGGTATACAAGGTTAGAAAGTGTGACTTTTTTGTTAATAATAATAATAATAATAATAATAATAATAAAATAAAAAAACCAACAGGCAAAAAAAAAAGTTAAACAATATTTGGACATATTAGAAAAAAATCCCTAAACTCATTAACTCTAAAATTATCTTTTGATCTTGCTTGAAATTGTTATTCATTTTTCATTATGAATAAAGTCATATTTTTAATCCAAGTATACCCTTGTTCAAACTCCCTTTCCCCACAGTCAATAGGACAAAACGACAGCCTACAGAATGGAAAAAGATTTTCACCAACCCTAGAAGTGACAGAGGACTGATCTCTAAAA
This sequence comes from Sigmodon hispidus, assembly GCA_004025045.1. NCBI lineage: Eukaryota > Metazoa > Chordata > Mammalia > Rodentia > Cricetidae > Sigmodon > Sigmodon hispidus. The sequence goes on from PVIH01004422.1 coordinate 95,201, forward strand.
TATATAGAGAACTCAAGAAACTAGATTATAAAACCTTGAATAACCCAATTAAGCAATGGGGTTCAGAACTAAAACGGGAATTCTCAGCAGAAGGATTACAAATGGCTGAAAGGCACTTGAAAAAGTCTCAAAATCCTTAGCCATCAGAGAAATGCAAATTAAAACAACTTTGAGATACCACCTGTCTCCTGTCAGAATGGCTAAGATAAAGGACACTGAGGACAGCCTATGCTGGAGAGGTTGCAGGGCAAGGGGAGCACACTCCTTCATTGTTGGTGGTGGGAGGGTAAGCTGGTTCAGCCACTCTGGAATGCAGTATGGTGGTTTCTCAGAAAACTGGGAATCCATCTCCCCAAGGATCCAGCAATACCACTTCTGGGTGTATACCCTAAAGATGCACATTTGCACTCGAAAGGCATTAGCTCAACAATGTTCATAGCAGCATTATTCATAATAGCAAAAACCTGAAAAGAACCTAGATGCCCCTCAAGTGAAGAATGGATTAACAAACTCTGATACATCTACACAATGGAGTAGTACTCAGCAACAAGAAAAACTAATATCCTAAAATTTGCAGGTAAATGTATAGATTTGGAGAATATCCTCCTAAGCGAAGAATCACAAAGCCAGAAAGATAAGCAGGGGATGTACTCATTCATTAGTAGACTCTAAACAAAAAAGCAAAAAGCAAAGCATGTCCAAGCTGCAAACCACAAGTACTGAACACCTTGGGATCTGAAACACCTTGGACCGGCACCTTGGAGCCTAGTCCCTCCAAATATTAAACTTTTAAATCAGTTGAAAGTGATTATTAATACCAACTATAGACAGACTCAAATTTAAATTATGATTTCTCCACATATTATCAAGAAAGTTGCTTTCTATAGATAAAAATGATCAGCTTAATGTTTACAATATAATTTTCTTTTAAGAATTCAACAGTTTATAAATATGCTTGAATGTCACCTTTCACATTGAATAAATTAAATAAATTTCAATAACTGGCTTGAAGACTAAGTATTAAAGTATATTTTTTAAAAAAATAAAATTATTACTATCGTTAAATTATATTTTGAAATTATTTCAAACAAGTGGTTAATTTAGTAATGACTGAGAGAACATAAACATGCAAATATTATGTTCAATGAATTATTCTAAAACCAAACAGGTATAATAAAGTTCATGAATTTTGTGGTTGTTATCATAATGTAAATTTTTACATGTATATTTTGAAGTTATTCCATCTGCATTATTTGCAGTTATTATTCTTTTCTTTTTTCTTCTACTTCATACAAATTAGTTTTTTCTACTTAAAAAGTTTATTTTTCCATATGTTTTCCTCCCAGTCCTCCCTCAGCCTCCCTATTCCACCCCCATCCATTGTCCAAGAAGAGCAAGGAATCACAGGTTATTTAGTTTGGCATATCCAGTTGAGGTAGGTCTGAGTCCCACATTTCACTATTCATACTGCTTAAGGTGTTGTTCTTTAGGTAATGGGCTCCAAGATGCACCAGGGGTTCATGCACCAAGAAGATACTCTGATCCTACTACAGGAGGCTCCACAAACTTCTCATGTCATTTGACAGTCATTTAGTTTCTTCCATGAAGATTCCTCATCGATTATTTCAGAGTCAGTGAGCTCCCATAAACTCTGGTCAGCTGTCTCTGTGGTCTCCTCCTCATGATCCTGATCACTTTGCTCATATAAATTCTTCTCTCTCTCTCTTCAGCTGGACCTGGAGCTTGGCCTGATGCTTAGCTATGGATTTCTGCTTTTGCTTCTATCCATTGCTGGATGAAGGTTCAATAATGACAATTAGATTGTCCATTAATTTAATTATATAGGAAGTCCTGTTTAGGCACCCTCTCTACTATTGCTTGGAGTCCTAGCCTGGGACATCTGTGAGTTCTTAGAGATTTCCTTAGCACCAGGTTTTTTCTAACTCCACAGTGTCTCACAACTACCTACAACTCCAGTTCCAGAGGATCCAACACCCTCACACAGATATATACGCAGTCAAATTACCAGCAAACATAAAGTAGATAAATTAATAAATTAATAAAAAATGCAGAGAAGTATGTAGACTGGCTTATCAGCAAAGCCTTCAATTAAACAAAATTATAGAATAAAAGCTAGATGATATAATACCAATTTTGCCCATTGTTATCTTGTTACTACAACTGATCATAAAAAGAAAGGTCACATATTCTCCATTGCAGTATAGCATATAATTATAACACAGAGTTTGGAATTGTTTTCCTTAAGGAAATTCATGTTATAGAAGCTAAGAAAACTGACTCAGGATATATTCTTGAGTTTTCTGTAATTCTTATAATGGGTTTCAGTAATATATCACCTATACAAATTTAACTTGGAGATGAGCACATACTTTGGCTCAACACCCACAGTATCATTTCAAGCTCTCATGCAGGGCAGCTCTTCACTGCACAGCTCCATGGATTTTACACCAACTTTAGCCTCTGCAGGCATGTACATGAATATGTCACACACACTGACACACACACTAAGATTCACACACAGAAAGTTAAAGAAAATTGGAAAGAAAGAATACTGCTGTTAGAAATCTACTAATCTGGTTACACCAGCTGATGTTTTTGTTCAAAAAATGTTAATTATTTAATTTATATATTAATGTTAATATTTAATTAATATAGTTAATACAATATATAATATAGTTTATATGTATAATATAATATAATTAATATATAATAGTTAATATAAATGTTAATATTTAATTAAAGTGGCACATTTTAAAGAAACAGAGGTAGCTCAACTTTTAAAGATAACTTCTTACAAAAATTAAAGGAACTTGGTCTTTTTTTTCTGTTGAAGTAATAAAGGATTCCAGTTAGTTAACTAGTTAACACTAGGCACAGAAAATTAATCTGAATGAAACACAGATTTGGCCATCCAGGCCTATTGCAGTAAATGAGTGAGTTACCTCCCCTACAGTTTAAAAGAACTCATTAGAAACCAAGGCAGCAAGGATGTACCAACTGAACAAACACTAAGAAATTTTAACATCTTACAGAGGGGTTCTTACAGAAAACAGGTAGTATAAATCAGGGTAGATAAAATTCCTCTTCCAAATGCCATTCTTAACTGTGCTTATTCATCTTGGTAGATTAATTGGTGGTACTTTCCTTCAGTCAAGTCATATTCTCAGAGGCCCATGAATGAAAAAGGCCTCACAATAACTTAAGATTATATCCAAGCTAAAACACAAAGCTTTCGTTATTACTGTTTTCAAATCAAAACATAAATAAGTTTATAAATACAAGGTCTAGTTTCAAATACCATGAATAGGAACAGTATCTTTACATAAATAAATGTGTTTGTGGTCCTAAAAGAACAGACTCTCTCAAGTGCCAAACCAATACATTAAAGTATTGGTTATAAAATTGCCATGGATAATAAATAAAATGAAAAAGGACTGAGGAGAATTGAGAAAAAAAAATACTTCTTCCATGGCATACTACACATTCTGGTGCACATTCACACACTCATTGTAACTTCTGAGCATAATATTTAACTTCCTTCCACTTAACAGGAAAAACTGAAATAATATAATAAAGAATCACAAGTCATATTGTATGAACATATATAACATAATAATGTTTCTTTTCCTCTTATTTAAAACCCAAGATCACAAACTTTATTCAGAAGAAAAAAACTAATTAAATGACACTTAATAGCATGTGCTGACATTCTTTGTTACTTGGAATTAGTCACACAATATTTATGCTAAGAAACCTACCATAATACAAAGATGAAGTTTTAAACTATTTGGAGATATTAGAAATCATCCTCAAGTAAACACATTTAAAGGCTGGAAAGAATAGAGTTCTCCCAGCACCCATGGGGAGAAGCTCACAACCACCTACAACTCTAGCTTGGGAGGGATCTGATGTTTCTGCCATTCTGCATGTCAACAGACACAAACATTACACACACACATTCACATAGCTAATAAATAAAAGCAGTCTTTCAAGAAAATGATCAAACATGATAACCATAGACTAAGACAAGAATAAAATTCTGATATAAACTAGGAGATTAAGTTTACATTTTTCTTAAAGGTTAAAGAATAGAAATAAACAATCATACCTTTAGAGCAGTAAAATTTAGAAAGTCACGGGAAATATATTCGATTATAATACAGTATATGTTATATTATATTTAACACTAAAAGACATCATTAACATTTAAAATGCATCCTTCAGTCGGATTTATCTCTCAAAAGTTATGCTAATTATACTAACCTAGTTACTCAAATGTTTATGAGCTATCTTTCCGTAGGAGGTTTCTTCATAATTATGGTATGGAAAGTAATAGTATTTTAATTTTCTGGAATCTAGGAATATTCAACTTTCATTCATATATGTTTTGTGAAATCTATCTAAAGCCAATCAGAGCAGCTCTTTAATTTATAAGTTAATAACTACTGATCTACAATAATTAAGAAATAGATTAAAGACATGAAATTCTTGGTTCCTGCTGTCATGTGGTGAGAATATCGGGCACAAAATAAAGACAGACAATGGAAGAAAACACAAAGTCAATGAAGAAAGGAAAGAAGAAAAACAGAGACAGAGGATTTTCTGAGCTACATAATTGTCACTGGGGATCAGTTCAGATTGAGCAGACCAGAGAAGTGAAATAATTCCCTTAGCATGTGTTGTGTTGTGGAACTCAGTGGGCATCTAACTAGAACATGAGACTTTTAAAGATAAAAAACATACATAGAGTTTATACATCTCACAACTTTTACTAATATATCAAGATGCATGATATCACACAACAGTCAAAGGAGAGTTGAGACACAGTAATAATCAGAAATATTAAAACAAACTTAATTACATAAAAGCAGAATACTAACTTACTCAGAGAGAGGAAAAAGGAATGGATGATAACTCCAGTAGGAAAAGATTTATTTTCCATTCTGTGTCTCTGTGGAACAGACCTATCTATTAGGAGCAATTTCCCACAATGTAGTGTTATTAGACTCATGAATGCAAAAGAACGTAGTAGGCAGAATGTCCATTGCAAACCTATTCACAATTATTCACAATGTTATTACTGAGATTCATATGCTAAATTGTTCTTACTGAAGAAACTGATCTCTAGTTTTAGAAAAAAATAAAGAAAAACCAATATAATCAACAATGTTCCCAATAGAATCAATTATATTCCAATTAAGCACTTAATGAAATTTATAAAGTTGTCTATTGAATAATTGGATGTGGTAGAGTGCAGTCAAGGGAATCTAATGGCTCATCATTATTTCCTTTTTTGGTGCCTTGTGTGGACTATTTTTTTTTCTTTTAACTCAATTCCCACAAAGAATTTTAAATTTCAGTTTCCATTAGATAGCACAACTTTTCATCTAACATCACATATTTTATCTTTTTTTCAGCTCAGTGGCTTTTCTACTAACATATATCTTAAAGAAGGAAGAGGACTCATCTCTTTTTCATCATTTTTTTAAATAGGGAAGCAGGTTGAAAATATTGTGATGATAATTTAATATAGGCTTAAACAAAAGAATTATTTAAAAAATGAGTCTGAGAAGAAAGTAAGAAACACCTTAGGGAACACTGCCTCAGTGTTACTCTCTTTGTGATAACACATAACAACAAAAGCAGGTTAGAAAGAAATGGGTTTATTTGGCTTATACATGCATCACCCTGATCATCATGGAAGAAAGTCAAGACTAAAATTCAAACAGGAGAGGAGCTGGTGGCTATGGAGGAGGGCTGCTTAGTGGCTTGCTTCTCATGGCTGGCTCAGGAAGTGATGTTTGAAAAAATATTATGTTTATGTTGTATTCAAGAGTTACCAGGTTTCTTCCCCCTCCCA
>PVIH01004422.1:101181-140782 GCA_004025045.1 Sigmodon hispidus
GGAAAAAAAAAAAATTCAGAGGGAAAGATGAACACAAAGAAAATATAGGTGTAGCAATCTTATTTGTATGTCTACCCTTGATAAGCCATGCTTATCATTCTTATCCTCTATATAGTTATTGTTAACTCTTCCACATTTTAAATTCTTTTTACTGTGTTTTTTTTTTAATAAATACAAAATAAAGGAAAAAAAAAAAAAAGAGTTACCAGGTTGCCTCCCTTCCTCAGTTATTCAAGTGACTATCATTAGGAAATAATAGATATGATTATAATTCATAGCCAAAGAATCTGAAGCTTCAGAGATGTTTTCTTCAATGCAAAACACAAGATCTAGTCGTTAAAATATATCTTTGAGGATGAGATGGGGGTGTGTCCTCTCCATAAAAATTTCTAGCTGTTAATGGTAGTTGACAAGTAGAAAGAATAATTAGAGATTATGAAGTTTTATATTCCCTCGTAAGTATATTATAAACCTGAGACTCACTTGGTGATCATAATTATCATAATTCAGATAATTTCTGCATCCTTATGAAAATGTATGCTTTCATTTTGTAGCAATTATTCCTCCCAGTGGTTCTCTTGCTTCAACAATGATATTGAATTTCCAAGAAAAATTTACATTTATAAAGATATTATGCTTATGTATGTATACACACACACACACACACACACACGCTCGTACATTTTACCTACTGGTTTGGGTCATGTATCAGAATATCATAGAACGACAATCACCTAGCAAACTTTCACAGCTTCCTACTTTAATAAAAAAACAAGCTGTGAAATGTATCCATCCCAACATCAACATTAAATTGCGTAGCACTGAAACAATGTCTAAAGGCCATTCCACAAGCAACACGAATTACCATGCACATATATTAATATGCATGAGATTGATAAAGTGAGACAAATTTGCATTCCATACATAAAACTGTCAGCCCACATTTTTATGATAAATCATGAAAAGAAAAAGGGGTGCTCAGGCATAGAAGCACTGCATATATTTTCTGTGTGTCTGATGCATTGGTTATATTAATTTTTATGATACCTAATTTTTTGCCATAAGATTAATATGATTATTGTAACTTAAAAGTATTACACTGACAGAATGAACATTTAAAAAAATTTAGTCTTTGAAAAATGTGCTTTTAATATTTTAAAATGTTATTTTCTAATTTATTGCATTTTTATAAAACCCTAACTAAAGCAAAGAAAGCATTTAACTACAAACCTCAAAGTGTAAAACTTCCTTTTATACTGTAAATCATTTCTTAATATTTAATGATATTTTAATATTTTTGTTGAGATGATTGAGTAGGAATATGCTCAAATATTTGAATACTTGATCATTAGAGAGTAGTGCTACTTGAGAGCAATTAGGAGATGAACCCACAGGAGTATGTGTTGTCTTGCTGGAAAAAGTGTGTCCTGCAGGATGAGCTTTGAGACTTTGCAAATTCAAGGCTCTCTTTTCCTCTCTCTTCCTGTTATCTTAATATCCAGATGTAGAACTCTCAGCTACTATGTCTGCTATGAGACATCATGCTTCCCATCTTGAGGATAATAGATAGAGTCAATCTCTGAAACTGTAACCAGGCCCCAACTAAATGCTTTCTTTTTATTAGTGTTGTTAGGTTCATGGTGTCTATTTGTAGCAATAAGGCACTGACTAAGACACTTATATTGTTGAAAAGATAATGTCCTGGGCCTGAATCTATTGTGTAGACAGCACCTTCATTGCATATAACTATATAAAAGTCACATCTATAAAACACCGGTATGTGTCTAGAAGCTGTCATTATTGCCACACCAGAGCACCCTCAAGTGTTCCTCCAAAGCCAATGATAAACTATCAGCTATTACCACAGTCATAGCTCCCTTTTGACTTTATATCATATCATTCCTCCTCACAGGCTCCTCCAATGGACTCTGCTTTTAACTCTATCATTGTTAGTTCTTGAAACAACTATATTCAGATTCCTTTTAAAAAAAAATCTGCTTGCTAAAAATACTGTTGTATTATGTATTTTACCCAGAGTAAAAGGCAAATCACCTACTGTCCTCACATCATCTTCTAGTCACAGAACTTTTTAAGCTTTTCTAGTTCTGAACCTTCTTTCCTGAGAAGTTGATACCCAATCCTAGGAATATATCTATTAAAATTGTTATGGAAATGAAACAATTATTAGTCATAAATAACAAAGAATTTCTAAATGATTATTTGATATATATTATACTTAACTATTAAAGATGAAGACAAGCCTAACAATGTGGCACACTCCTTTAATCCTAGCACTCACAATCCTGAGGTAGAGGCATCATATCTTTGAGTTCAGGACCAGCATGGTCTTGAGACTGAGTTCCAGGTCAACTTGAGATATGTAGATAAAGGCAAGTACACATGTCAATATATTTGAAATGCTTTATTTCTGCCTGATGAGCTAAATCTCTGCCAATAATTGATGCTACAGAATGTATTCTCTATATTTTTCTGTGTTAAATATTTTGATTTTATAGTTATCAATTCTAGGAATGCCTCTTCACATGAATGCATGGTACCAAATAGCAAAAGGGTGTTTAGGGCTATTTCAGAATGTGTTTGAAGTTCTGTCTTAATACCAAACCATAGTTCACTTAATAATTCCCTGTGAAATTCAAGTCAATAACTGGAACACTAAAATATAAAATTAAATATTTTATTGTAATATAATCCATAGATATGATAATTTGATTCTTATATGCAAAAATGTCAAGAAGAAAATATTTTTAAAATTTATTTTCTATAATTATCATTTCATTAAAGCAGAAAACATTACATGCATAGTTGAACTGCAGTTTGTAACATACAAACAATTCAAATCTGTGCTGATATGTTTCAGGCCATATTTACTGATGACACACCCACACAGTGTGCCATATGCATTTGACGTGAACATGTAGATAAAACACATGTGAGCATTGCAACAAATACTTTGATTCATTGTGCATTTTATCTTAAATTGGTTTAAGGCCATTGTGCTTTAAAAACCCTTATACTGTTGCTAAATTTTTCACAACTCATACTTAACTACATGACTCTATTTGGGGTCTCACCCACTGTGAAGTCTCTCTTTTTCTTGTGGTTCACTGACCATGAGGACAAAAGGATCAGAGGCTGCATGTATGGCTTTGTATGGCTATGAGTGTGACAGAAATTGCATTTCAGGATTCAACTTCATGAGACAGTTCAGCTTTTATCTAGAGTGAAGGAAATATGTAGAATGGGGACAGCAGCTGGGACATCACCTAATGGGTATTCTTAGTAGGCTTCATTTGCATTTGGCAGCATGATCCCATCATACAGATGGAAACAGAACACCTATCAAATGCAGGAAGAAAGCATTTGCTACGAACTGTGTCAAAGGTCGCACTTAAGGTAAATTGGGCATCCAAGCTCAGGGAAGCATCCACATAAGGTCAGGCAGAAGTAGTTAGCTCCTGCTTGGGGAAAGGAGTATGCCATTTTACTCTGAGCTAGGAGAGCCATAGTGGACTTTGACCTTAAGTAGAAGAGCTTTCCATAAACCCATCATAGTCTAAGACCCTGTTCCAAACACTGGTGTCTCAGATCTACCTGTCCCAAGTTCATTTCTACTCACTGCCTCATTTGCCTGTTTAACCATACAAGGAATCATTGCACTAGCAATGTTTTTTTTTTTTTGCTTGGCATATTGAACCCAATACCCCCAGCTCACCACAAAAGTTTAGATTTTTTTCCTATTAAAAAGAATGATAAAACATAAAAGTGTTGTATTAAGTTTCTGGCCCGGACTTTATGGTCTAGACCAGAGATTTGGACCTACTCTCAGCCCCACTGCTGCTTAGGCCCAAATAATCACACAGACATTTATATTATTTTTATGCTGATTGACCTATGGGCCAGGTATATTGCTAGTTAGCTCTTGCTCTTTGACTAACCCATGTTTCTTTTCAGCCATGCAGTTTGTTACCTTTTCTCAGAGCAGCATTTCAGCTTCCTTTTTCTACATCTCTCTGGTGGCTCTGTGACATCTGTGTGGCATGTCTGCTCTGCTCTAAGATTTTCCCAGTCTGATAGCTCCACCTACACTTCCTGTCTGCCTTGAGCCAGTCAGCATTTTTATTAAAGTAATAGGCAGTACAATTATTCCCAATGATATAAAACATAATCCCATTACATTTCCCATTTTCTCCTTTTAAAAGAAGAAGAACCCCAAATCTAATATCCTTTTTCCCCATTATCTATAACAAATTATACCCAACACTGTAACCAAACACAAACATTCATAATCCATTTTTGGAGAATGTGTGCTTAGATGTCTAGGGTACTTCCTGCTGAGTGGAGGCACTGGCAATCCCAAAAAAAACCCAAAGAAAAATGTAGACTTATGGACAAGTATTTAGTAGTCTGTAAGACTGGGTCATCTCAGCCTGTCTCCTTGAAGTTGTTTTGAATGCAGAATTCAGAGAAAACTGCAACATAGATCCTTTGAAATTCTAAATCATCTGGGTCATCCATTTCTATTGGAGACTTTTCAGGGGGTCTTCCTTGATCAAATTTTATTTTCTTTAACTGGAAATAAATCCATAGTTTCCAATTTTCTGTAGAAATAAAGAGAAAACCTCTTCTCCAAAATAGCATATCTTTTTGTTATTTCAATTTTAAAGCCAACTCATTTGCAAAATAAATAGGTTAAATTAATCTAAGAGCATTTATAATCAAATGTATTTTAACAGCTTTAACTATTTCATTTATAGTCAAAAAATTTAAAAACAAAACAATAACATACAATATCCAGAAAATCTTTGAATTTTTCATTTCTACTTGGATTATTACTATTTCTTTTTATTCTTTTTCCTTTTTATTATCTCTCTCAATCCTATTTTAAAAATACTGCAAAACATTTATTTTTTTTTAAAAAAAATCTGTCTCTACTGTATATCTCTTATCTTTTCTGTTTCTGACCACTCCCTTGCTTTGCTAAGGTGCCTGACCCACCCAGCTCTATTTCTTTCTGTTTTTTATCACACTTTTAATATGCCCAGGTTTGGTTAAAAATTTAAAGACTTTCCTAAGGTGGCTGACTTCACTCACCTTCCTTTATTACATTCTGATTCTAACCACAATTTTAATCTGCCAAGGTGTGGCTAAGGATTAAAGGCATCACTAGGGTGGCTGTCTCACTCCATTCAGCTCCTAGTCTAGTTTCATAGAGTTTAACCGTTTAGTCAAAGTAGTAGTGGGACCTACAACTACCACTCTTGGGAATTTTAGAGTCTATATAATCACCACATAAAGCACTGCTATCTGCTGCTCATGAAATTTATTTAGGTATTTGGCAGCAGCACCTCTTCCTAAAAGACTCACATGTGTTTTGCCTCTAAGGCTGAATCAGAAAACTTCAGTTAAAAAAATCTTTGCCTCTGCTTGCCTCCAACAAACAGAGCTAACTGAAGAAATCACTGTTGCGACTAAGAATCAGTCTTTGACTCTGCTCACTTTGCCTGTGAGAACAGAAACCTTAAATCCACCATATGCACTTTGTTTCTTAAACCAAGTCTTCTCTGAAGCTTTGGGAACCTACCTTGATGCAGTTTAGCTGCACTCCAAAAAGTCCAATATTTTGTAGCTCAAACCCACATGCTTCACTAGGGCTTATGTGAAAGGCAACTCCGGGAAGTAGTTTTTGGCTCGGATTCTGTGTTCTAGAACCTTTTTATAACAAATTTTCTCAAGCTTTATGTGGGTGTATATCACCCACATTGGGCAGTCATTTGTTGTATTATGTTTCTGGCCCAGACTTTTTGGTCTAGACCAGAGGTTTGGACCCACTCTCAGCCCACTGCTGCTTAGGCCCAAATAATCACACAGGTACTTCTATTATTTTCCCACTACAAGGGAAAGATAGTTATCTTCATTTTTAAAGGACTAGTTTTACATGGTTCTCTGACTCCATTTTTATCACCCACTTATCAGGCTTTACTAATCTGTAAATTCTTAACACATTTGCATATATTATAAATCATACATATTTTATTTCCCATTCAGATCAATATATGCTTTGAGGCCAGGAGCACTGGTTAAGATTCTTGCCTGGCATATCTTGTGGGGAAGAGTGACTGGGAGGGGCCAGAGGAGGAAAGAAATTTTAACAAGGGGATACATGGATAAAAAAGAAGACTTTATTCATAATAAAAAAGTAAAAAATAAAAGAATTAAATGGTGTGCATATATATGCTGTATCAGCAGAAATACATACAAATTATTTAAACTTTTAAACACATTTGCTGACTATGTATCAGTGATTTGTTTTAGACTCTTGAAATACATCTTAGAACAAAATAAATAAATGCTTTTTGTCTGTGAGGATTCTGTTGTAATTGAGGTAGACAAATATTGTGAAAGAATAGATTGTTGGAAGAAAATAAGTAGTGTTGAAATTAGTTACATAGTGAAGAAAAATGACATAGCAGGAATCTGGGCTTATGAAGTAAATCACAGCAAGTTAGATTACTTTCATTCTCTGCCAATGAGATGGCTTAGTAGAAAAAACCACTTGCTGTTGTCCTCAGGATCTGAGTTCCAGCCACAAGAGAGAATTGACTACCACAAGTTGTCCCTTGACCTCACACTGGCCCTGGTGTGTGTGCCCACACATGTGCACAATACATAAATAACTTTAATTGAATATAATTGGACACTGATTCGAAATTGTTTGCTCTTAGTGAAATGTGTTTATTTCATTTTTAACAATCAATATGAGAATAAAGTACTAAAGTACTAAAAGAAAGAAGCCACTCCAGAGAAGGTTGAAAACAAGAGAAGTCAAACAACTCAGTTTGACTCTGTAGTCTTCAAATAAGAGTTTATCATAGAATACTCAATATTCCTATCAAAGAATAAGCAAGGCAGTGTCAAACAGGAATGCAATTACTCAGACTAATGCTAGACTCTATTTGAATACATATAGACTTGTTACTTACTATTTCAATTTGAATACAGTATTGATTCCATTTTTTATTGAAAATCTACTTTATCTTTCTGCCAGGCCATGATTGACATCTATTTAGACAAGGCAAAATACTTTAAACAAACCTATTACATTTATTAAAGTTTTGCTATGAACATTCCATTTGTCTTTGTTTCAGTAAAAGTGACTGAATGACTTAGGAATGATATAAAATGTTTTAGCCATTCGACACAAACCACACTCCATTTCTTCTGATACTTCCAAAAACTAATCATTTCCCAAGCAATTATTATCCACAGGTGAGGGGGATGAGTAGAGAAAGAAAAAAAGCATCTAAGAAACCCTAAGAGCTCACAACAGTAACCCTCATGTATTACAAAATTATAAACAAACACAATCCATACACAAACACAAACAAAGACTGAGGGATAATTGTTCCTGTTTATGGTACTGTTAAGATTCATTTTATTTCACTTTTTTTTCTGGTTCAAGTAGTACTTTTTATTCAGGTTTCTACTCCCTAGGAGATGAGAGGAAAGAAAATAAACCAGCTGTGGCCTCTCTTATTTTCTCTCACTCTTGAATGCAGTAACTTAATAAATGACTCTGTTTTCTAAGCCCAACTCTGACTAAAGCATAAACATTAGCTGAATGTTTTAATTTGATTATTTACAGACAATTCATATTAGTTAATGTGATGTTACTAATTTTTGCAACAAGAAGAACAGAATGTAAAAATTCGGATAGATAGATATAAAACATGGCTTTTCTCTCTAACTTTGACAAATATTTATATACATACATATGATCTGCAAACTCAGATAACATCACTATATGACAGAAATCTCTTGTTATCCTTTGGCAACTTATAAATCATTTTCTATTAATTTCTTTAAAATTTCACAGTACCAAACAGGAGTGCACAAAAGCATATATTTTCATATATATTTATAGATCTAAAAATTATTGGATCTAAAGTATTTAGGTATAACATCTCCAAATATGCCATGCTTCTTTAATATGTCAAAGTTACCTCAGGTAAATAGTTTTCTTTTAAATGACTTACATACCTCTTATTATGACTAATAATAATAGCAGTACTTGAAATACTGGGTATTGAACCTCAGACTACATGCCGTCCCAGAGCCACAAAGAAGCTTCCTACAATCCATTTGAATTCTGTCCTTGTACATCTCCATTGATTTTCTTTTGATATTTCACATGTATAACATTGCAGACTTGAGGGAAAAAATGAATGTATTTCTGTGGTAATATGTTGTATAATTTCTAAAGAAATAAATTTTGCTTGAAAATCAGAGGGCAGAGCCAGCCACAAGAGTTAGTTTTAGAGGTCAGGGTTTCATGACACACATCTTCAGTCCTAGCACTAGGGAGGCAGAAACAGAGATCCCTCTGTATCTCTCTGAGTTCAAGGTCACATTGGGCTACATGTGATTAATTCAGTTCAAAGAGAAAGAGTCAGACAGTGGTAGCACACATCTTTAATCCTAGCACTTAGAATCCTAAGCCTCTGTTCCAGTACTTGGGAAGTACACATAAATACCTAGCAGTAGGAAGTTTGAACCAGGAAGTAATAGGCCTGGGCAGAGAAAGGCTCTTCCTTTTCAGCTGACTCTCCATAAATCTGAGGATTCATGGAGACAGGATTTTTCCATTTCAACCTGAGGAGTTGGTAAGGTAAAAAGTGGCTGAAGCTTGTTATGTTGTCACTCAGATCTTCTAGCCTTTACCCCAGTATCTGGCTCTGGGTTATTATTATAAAATCAATTAGAATTTTTGTAATGTGTTTCATGTGGATCTTGCAGCTTGATTAAGTATTTCTTGATACCACAGCTTCCTTTATGAGCTTTGAATGTGTGGTGATACATAAAGAAGAGTTACAAGATGCCCCATTTATCAATGTTCATTACTACAGCTCTCAATAAAGTCTGGCTACAATATAAAATATTAGGGCCCCCCAAACTTCGCCTTTTAAGTAAGGAATCCATTAATATTTCTGTAATAAATGTATAAAGAGTATGTTTCACTCATAAGCACTTTTAAATTTCTTAATGTTTTCATTCAATAAAGTATGTAATACATAGATATAAGTCAATGTTTAAATGTCATAGATTATAAATACTGGGAAATCTTAAGGACACCTCACTACTCTCCAGTTACTTTACTCTACCTTTCTATTTCAGAGGTTACCATCATTATTGCTTTTGCATATCTCACTATCTGTAGAAATATAAGTATATACACTTAACTTTTCCCTTTTTTTCCAAAATGTTATCTTACTGAACACAATATTCTGGCTGTTTTTCTTTTACTAGATGATGTACTTTGTGCTACTAAAAGTCCTTGTAAGAAAAGTTCTCTTTCTTTCTATTTATGCTTTACAATACTTTGTTTTATTATCTCTAATAATGAGCATTTGATATTTCTATTATTTTGTTGATGTGACAATACTTTTTTCTGAATCTATTAAACTCCACCTATGTAGAGCCACATGTACCGTAAGATCTTGGAAGTAAGATCTTTCCATAATGTATTGAATAGACTTGTTTCAATATATTGCTACTACGATTTTTGGATCTGGAGAGATGGCTTTATGGTTAAGGATACAAAGTGGTCTTCTAGAGGATCCAGGTTTAATTCCTAGAGTCCCAGCACTCATATGGCAGAATTCAGGAGACTTTAAAGCCAGTTCCACCACATCTGAGGCCGTCTCTTGGCCTTTGCAGGCAATACACACTCACACACACACACACACACACACACACACACACACACACACACACACACAACTTTTCAAGGGATAAAGGGTTGGCTCCACAGTCAGAAGCCCTGGCTTGTCTTCCATGGATCCCATGTTAACTTCCAGAACTCACATGGTGGCTTAAAACCATCTGTAACTCCAATTCCATGAAATTCAATTTTCTATTCTGATCCAAAGGTTCCAAGTGTGCACATAGTGTACTTACATACTTTCGGACAAAACACCTATACACATTGAAAGGGGCTTGGGTCTCTAAGGGTCTTTCAACATAACATAATGATTAATACTTACTTATTTTTAATAATCTTTAGATAGTTTATATAAGTTACTTTTTTGTGTTTTCTACAAAAATCATAGCCATATGGTGTTGTAAAGTATATTTAAGAAGACAGTTTAGCTTTACATTTGTCTCTATGACCATGACCATGCTTTGGTCTCACAAGTAGATTTATACCATGTTTCAATATAAGACATCACATCTACTGTATATTAAACACAGTGTTTGGATAAGCCTGTGAGCATTTAGGTTATATCTTTACTCCTTCTCAATCTATGAATCAAGACAAATCTATGTTACAATTAATTCTGTGTAATTTATTTTAATAACTGATGGAGTTGTCACCTGTGCTTTTTTTCCTACCCATGTTACTCTGTCTTTGAACTACTTACTTCTTGTACTTTTTAATCCCAATAATACCACAGCTCCTAATATTTGAGCATTTATTTAGCTATTTTGATTAGTTTTTCTTCAACATACTGATTATTTTTCTTCTTTTTTGTATTTTTCAATAAATATATACTTACCTTCTACCAAAAATTTGATAAGAAAATGGAAAATGAGTTGTGGCAGAATGGAAGGACAATGGTAAGAGACAGACATCCCATGCCTATGGTGATACTTTCCCTTCTTAAGAAATCTTAGTAAGAACCATAGTTAGTGAAAATATTCCAGAAGAAAAATGACGAAAAGCAGAACTTATTTCCCCAAGGTTTTTAAAGTTAGAGAAAGTAGGCAAATGCCCAGCCTCCTCCATTTATCTCTTTTGTTTCTGGTGCAGTAGAATATCTTCCAATAAACATGCTATGCCTAGAAGAAAGAAAGTTCTAACCTTTTGATTATGTTCAGACAAATTCTTTGAAAGGAAAAAAAAATCATTGGAAATACTCTGAGGTGTTAACCAAATTTTCACTCTCATTCTCCTAATATCATGCTTTTACACATAACATAAAGAGCTATTTTGAGTAAGTCTATCACTCTCTCCTCTCTACCTCTACATATATACATATATGTGCACTGAAGTCCTGTGTGTCACTTAATTTTGATTCGGTACCACCATATGCTTCAAGGATGAAATCAATTCTCAGACCCTGAATTCTCTATAAATTAGTTTTATTTCACTCAGATGCATGTTCATACCTCATTTAAAAAGAGATTAGTAGTCCATGTATATTTAATGAAGCTTACATCAATTTCAGACCACACACTCTCATTCTTCATTTTCTATTCTGCTTCATTGTTCCATTTTCTTCAATGAAAGCTTTAAATTTGCTGGAGATTTAAACCCCTATGCTGTTTACCCAAATGAAATATTCTATATCAGAAGATGCCAATGTCAGAGGGGTTCTGTCACCCACAGATATTTCTAATATTAATACCCCCAAAACATGTTTGCAAAATATAAGATCCATAATTTTAATTTATATTTGTTATTTATTAGTTTCTTGAATAAGGTTGTGTTGATTTCAGCCTTTGTAAGATGGAGGTTATGGATCATTTAGGGAGTGGAGCCTTGCTGAAGAATATATATCTCTTAGCATCCTGCTATCACATTCTGTTGCTATGTATCTGCCATTATGAATTCTCCCTCTGGAAGCAGAAACTAAAATAAATATTTCTTCCCTAAGTTACTTCTCATCACGGCATTTTATCAACAAACAGGAAACTAGAATGATAACA
Source organism: Sigmodon hispidus (assembly GCA_004025045.1). Lineage (NCBI taxonomy): Eukaryota > Metazoa > Chordata > Mammalia > Rodentia > Cricetidae > Sigmodon > Sigmodon hispidus. The sequence goes on from PVIH01004422.1 coordinate 112,909, forward strand.
ATTATTCAGAATCAAAGCTCCATCAGGATTCATACTCAGGAAGTCATGTACCTCTACATTCTAACACCATTCTCTCCAAAGTCTCTGGTCTTTGTGTTGTTTATTAAACACCAGAGCAGCATAATACTTAACATATAGGTTATAAATTCTAGTGCCAATCCATAGTCTAACTGAAATTTTGAAGTAAATAGAAAGCATGAAAGACATCAACAGGCAAGTTTAAATGTTGCTTTCTATGAAGAGCAATACCAAGGTGATTATAATGTGAATAATATACATAATAATATACAATATGTTATTATAATGTTGTTGCAAATTTACCAGGTTCCACCCAAACACCCATGATTTTATTCACAGTAAACCTGCTGTGCTGTCTTGAAGTTTATAAGCTCTGGAGACACTTTGGGAAAAGTAATATGATATAACTGATAGTTATATATGACATATAACATATATATGATAGTTTGGTTTAAAAATATTTTGTTAATTTTCATTCTGCCATCTGGCAAATTGGCTACTCATTTTCAAGCTGAGGAAAATGATTTGACTGGGTTCAAAAGGAAGCTTCTATCCTGAAGTTTTTCACAGTTCTTCTTTGACACTGTCCTTGGGACTACAGGCTTCATCTCACTTCATTCAACTCTTAAAGTTCACCTCAAATAATACTGACAGAAAGTTAAAACAAAATATAGTGTGTGTTATACATTTAGTTAGTTAATTAGTTTTACTTCGCCACTACCACAAATTATGCAGTCCAGTTTCTCGCATTTAGGGAAATCACAGGGCTCAGCACATCCGAAGAGCAATGGATAAGTCTTTCCCTGAGAAAATCACCTTTGTGATCATGCCATCTCCCTTGCCAGATAATTTTAAGTTATAAATTTATTAAATGTTCATAAAGTAACTTTAAAATATTAGTATTTAAAATTTATATTTATTTTGAATACATAGTACTTCACAGGAATACAGTAAATCTTGCATCTGCCAATATTTTTTTACTTTATTGGTTTATCTTCTACCAGAAGAAAATCAGGAATACTTTTCATAATTCATAGCAAATTATACTATTATTGCATTTGCATTCTTCTCAAATTTGACATCTTAATACTTTAATAAGAACAAAAAGCAAAAAACCTAATGCTTAGCTGATAATAATAGTGAAACTACTGATACTTTATTAGTTTTGTTGTACATGATTACATAATTTAACCCAGAAAGTTGTCTTGTCAACTTATAAACCATTATCTTTCCTGAAGAACCAGAGATTAGGAGGCATACTTCTATCAGCCTGTGTATATGAACTATACAATTATGATTATTTTAAACTAAGTATAACCAACCACACAGATTGTACCTGAGCAGCTTCCCAATGTATAAATAAGATTGGTCACTTTCAGAGACAGCAAGCTCTATCAGCACTCCCATCAGCATAGAATTAAGAACAAGAAAGCTAAATTGTCATCTCCTTGGATACATAGCAATCTGATCTGAATTACAAGTTATGCTATAAAATAATTGAGTTGTTTTAATTCTTCTTTGATGTTTCTATGCCTAAAAATTAAGTTTGGGGGCCTGGAAAGAGGGTCTTTAAGTGTCCATACTGCTTAAGCAGAGGACCTGAGTTTGATTCTGAGCAACTATCACAATTAGGATCACAATCTTCTGTAAGTCTATCTCCAAGAGTATCCAATGCCTCTGAATTCCTTGTACATCTGCATTCATGTATTTATACATGCACATAGACATGTTTAAATACACAAAATTTAAAGCAAAAAATAATTTTTGAACATATATAATCATGCTTAATTACTACTTATGAATAACCGAAGACAAAAATAATTAAAGCTATTTAATTGTTAATACAATTAATTTGAATTATATTCATATTTATTTTAAGGACCCTTATCAGAAATCATGACTTTGTGAGGTTTTGGATTTGTACGTGTATATATACTACTTACTAATATTTTATATTGTATCTGATTTATCAGTTTCTGTTTCTACTAAACACATTCAAGCACAGTAAATTTTATTTTATTGCTTGTCCTGTACCATGTCTCAAAGTTTAATTTGTATTGGAATAGCCATAAATTTGAAGATAAATTTGTGTTATAAAATTGTTCTTATTAAATACACTGAGCTTAATTTCTATTGATCCCAGTTTTTGAGTAACTCTGGAACAAGAAGATAGACTAGTAATGAAAATAATCAGAATCATAATGTTTTAGCTAATTCCATTTTAATATTCTCCTACCAAGAAATATCATTGGGAAATTGGATATAAACTATGTCTCTATTCTTAACTTCTAAATGAATATCAAGATAGAAAGAGTCATGAACTCTTTCTAATAATACATAAAGTCTAATGTCTCCTGAGAAGACATATTAAAATAATAAAGATGTCTGAAAAATGTTTGTATTATAGAGGATGAAAAAAATTACTTTTTTCTGTAAAAGTGTGCTTAACCTTGCTTTTATTGCTATAGTTACATAATATATTTTGTTAACAACTTTAAAGAATTATATTTTTAAGTGTATAGAATTTGACATAAAAGTATCTTTTTTATAGTTTTGGCATTTGCAGCTCCTACAACTTAATGTTTAAAGTCATAGAATTGATCTGAAACAACTGCCTATTTTATAAACAGGAATGTGAAAATTTAGGATGAAAGTCCTTGTTTTAAAAATGTGTTAATTCATATTTACATAATTTAAAATTATATATAAGCACTGAAACATACTTACACTCACATCTATATTTATTATCAATCTATCAAAATATATAGAAAACTAATAATTGTGTAAATACTGACAATTACACAGAGAAACTTAATACCTAATTGATTTTTGAAATGAAATCTGAAGTAATAAGTCCAGTCTATAAAACATTGCTCTAGTTTTATCTAAATTGTGCGACACAGTAGTGGCATATCCAGAGAGTTGGATGTTCACAATGACTTTATTTGTAATATCTCCAAACTCAAACCAATACAAATATCTTCTAGCAGTGAAGGGTTAAAAAAATATGGCATACATATATAATAAAATATGCTTGATAATAAGATTAAACATTTTCATAAAACAGGAATTAGACTAGAATTTAAGAGATTTATGTGAGTAAAAACAAAATAAACTATTGACATAGAAAGCTATATTTTTAGGTTTCAGATTTTAGCTTGCACCCCATTTTCCAATAGGAGACATCAAGTCCTTTGGATAAACAGCTGAATCTTATCTGAGGAAATAAATATATAGTCTCATTTTCTCTTCTGTTGCTGTGATAAAACAGTGACCAAAACAACTTGAGGGAGTAAAGTGTTTATTTGACTTACACTCCCATTCCAGGTAACAGTCCATATCTGGGACTTCAGGGCAGGAACTCAATAGGAAGTGAGTAGAAACTATGGTTGGATTCTTAAAGCTGAAAGTTTCTGATCTACCAGAAACTCTCAAGTGCTAGACAGCAGGTTCCCAAATAACTGACTTAGAGGCATAATTTTACTTATAAATATTTGGGCAGAAGTACAAACTTGTTACTAACGAGCTCTTACACTTAAATTAACCCATAATTTTTATATATATTTAGTCATGGGTATGGTACTTTTTCTCAGCCAACATTCTCATCTTGCTTCCTCTGTATCTAACTGCATCTCTGTCTTTCCTCTTCTAAGAACTCTCCTAGTCTGGTTGCCTCACCTATACTTCCTGCCTGGCTACTGGCCAATCAGCATTTTATTAAACCAATACGGGTGACAAATATTTACAGTGTACAAGAGCATTATTCCACAATTTACTCTGTCTATTAGCTTGCTCTCAGGCACACATTCCGAAACCTTTCTATATAGCCCAATACCCTCTACCCAAGAATGGCAATGTATATGCTAAGTATCAATCAAAAATTGGGGAAATGTCACAAAGACGTAGATACAATCAAATCTGCTCAGGGAATTTCTTAACTAAAGTTTCCTCTGCCTGAATGTGTTAAGTGACAGCAAAAATTAGCCACTGGAGTATGTATATAAGTGTAGCTGTTTTAACAGAAGGCTAGGCATCTCAACAAAAATAAGATGCACAATCTTGTAAACAAGGCAGGAGATAACTAAAGACTCACCAGTGAACAAAGCTACAGAAGCTGAAGCACATGAAACAACAGGTCCTGGATGGGGTAGATCTTAGGATGGACCAGCTCCAGGCCTGGCTGTGGGCCTCAGTGGTAGGTGAGATGCTCATTGAAAGCCACTGAGGCTGCAATCCTCAGTGAGGGACAGAGCCAGCTGCACTATACCTATGGCATTATAGCCACCTCTCCCCCACCTGTTGTGAAGGTGGTGCCATCTCTTCCATGGAACTGCATGAGGGTTAGGAGCTTCCATCAAGAAGAGAGCCAGTTATCCCAGGGCCAGTGAGAGGAAGGGCCAGCTCAGCATGGCCCTCCGATTCAATCACAAATATTTTTCATGGCCTTATGAGGCAACATGGGCCAGGTACATCAATACAGACCTTGGCTACAGTAGGCCCACAGACCCAGACATGACCACTAGTTACAGCTCTGACCCAGATATCACCATGACACTGGATAACAATATATTCCTTTTATGTCTTTATAGCCCTGGGACACCAAAATGTTCTCAGGTGGCTGCTCAGACCCAAGGCAACTACATGTCTTTTGGTCTGAACAGAAGTCACAGATGTTTACTCAGACCTTGCCTGCTTCATGGTCATAGACCACTGGCAACAGCTTGAATTTGAGTGATACTATGGTCCTATATATCAGTACAGACAACCCAGATAACATAGCTCTGGAGGCTTAACAGCTCTTGGAATCCTGTATGGTCACCAGTAACAACACAGACAGAAGGCATCCCTGTGGCCTTTGGTGGCAACATGGGACATAGATGACCATACTGACCCTGGTTGTGTATTAAGAGGTGGCTCTTAGTGACAAGTCCTGCCTGGACATCACAAGAATTTTTTCCCAAAATCCTAATCTTCATTGCCATCACCTCTTTCATTCTACCTCTTTCCATAGCACATGAAACCATTCTGCTTTTCTTTTGCTCGGATCTCCCTCCCACATACTTGTTCATCATAAAGTGACCCACCCACACAGCACCCAAAGGCATAGCATGAACCTCTGGATGTCTTCCTGCTAGCCCAGGTCTTGCTGACCCAGGCTTGGCTGTGGGTGCCTTGTACCTGTCTGAACCTTAGAGCCTTAGAGGAACCGTGGATATATTCCTACCAGCCTAGACTCTGTTTTTATTGTAAACTTTACTGTCTATGCTTAGATGTCCTAGAACATGTTCTATGGACGAGGTTAGCCTCAGATTCAGAAATCCACCGGTCTCTGTCTCTCAAGTGCTAGGATTAAAGCATTACCACAACCGGTTCTAAGGTTTTTGTTAATTTCTTTTCACAAGTTGGAAGTTTTTATTAGTAGGGTCTTGGCCTGAGTTCACTGCTGCCTTTACTAATTTTTTAAATATGTTTATCTCCTTGAACATAGGATTTAGCTCCATTCTACTTTCTAGTGCTTTTTCTGATTAAATATTTTTTTTCTTTTTCAGTTTACTCCCTTTCATTATAAATCTTCATCAGAGTTACCAATAATATCCACTTGACAGAGTCTTTACTAGATTGTTTTGAGATTTTTTTTTCTGCCAACAGAATTAATCTAAAACTTTTTGCATTAGCCTCAGGCAGATTGTTTGGACAAGAGCAAAAGCATCACTTTCTTCACCAAAATATCACAAGAACTGTCTCTAGACAACATACTAAAATTCTCCCCTGAAATTTCTTGAGTGAGTGCCCCCAAGTAGTTCAAATAACACTTATCACCTCTGTCTCTCATGTCCCTACTAGTATGATGCATTAATCAGTTCCTAACTATGCCCTGCTTTCCAAACCCAAAGTATCAAAGTCTAAATTATTATGAACAAATACATTGTCAGGCCTATCACAACAGTACCTGATCCCTGGTACCAACTTCTGTCTTAGAGTTTTCATTGCTGTGAAGATTCACCATGACCATGGAAACTCTTATACAGAAAACATTTAATTGTGGTTTCTCCCTTATAGTTTCAGTGTTCAGTTCATTATCATCATGAGAAGGATCATGGCAGTGTGCAGGCAGATGTGGTACTGGAACTGGGAGTACATCTTTTTGCCTAACAGGAAATACTGGGTGGTATCCAAAGCATAAGAAGCCTCAAAGCCCATCCCTACAGTGACTACTTACTCCAAAGTCATATCCACGCCAACAAAGCCACACTTCCTAATAGTGCCACTTTTTGTGAGATTATAGGGTCCAATACATTCAAACAACCACAGCATTCTTATTTTTATTAGTGTTTTACAATGCACACACAAATGTAAGTATGTATATATTTAATATACTTTCTTATCTTTATTAGTGTTTTGCACAGTCATACCCACAGACACACAGACACACACACAGATATACACAGACACACACACACAAATGAGTGTATGGATTCCATCTGCTGATTCCATTTTTGTTGTCTGTGTGCATATGATATGGTTTCAAGATTGACCACTTTGTATTGGATAACCAATCAGGATTCAATGGATTTATGGGAGCTAGGACCCAAAGATAACCATCCTTTTTTTCACATTTGTTGACCATTTTTATTTCTTCCTTTGATGAATGCCTGGTCAGACCATTTGCCCATATTTTTTGTTGTTGCTGTCATTGTCATTGTCTTTTTTTAATATATGAACCATTATTCTCTCTCTTCTCATGCACCACTCAACTCCCCCCATCTCATCCCTCATCCACATCTCTAAAAAGATAAGGACTCCTAGGGGAGTGAATACAGTTAGGCATATCAAGTTGAGGCAGGATCCAAGCTTCTCCCCCAGTATCAATATCAAGCATGGTATTCCTCTATAGGGAATGACATTTGCCCATTTTTAATTGGCTTGATTATTTGTATTATTTCTTTTTATTTTTAAAATATAATCTATGTATTAGCACTCTTTTAGATGAATAATGACAAATAGTTTTTTCATATCCTGTAAGCCATTTACTTGGTATTGATTGTTTCCTTTGCACTGTATATGCTTTCTAATTGGATTTAATCCAATTTTTCAATATTTTATTTCTTCCTGTACTGCTTGAGTTTCTATCTGGAGATCAATTTCTTTCAATAATATCTTAAGGTGCTTCCTCTATTATTTTTTACTGACAGTTTCATTATTTCAGGGGTTACATTTAGACCTTAGATGCATTTTAATTTGTAAAAATTTAATTTGTAAAAATATACATCAAAAATGAATTTTCTGCATGTAAATGTCCAGTTCACAATCTACCATGTTTTAAATAGGTGGTCCTTTCTGCAGTGTGTGTGTCTGACATTTTGTCAGAAAACTTTTGGTTTCAGTGTCTGGGTTCATCAAAGGATCTTAGTAGTTTTATTTGTTCATGTCTTTGCTTTTATGAGAATATTGTTCCATGGTAACATGTACATTATTGCTTCCAATCTGGCATTTTGAAAACTTCAGTTCTTATTCTCTTACTTAGGATTGTTTATATTTTCTGGTATTTCTTTTTTATCCTGAAGAAAATCCTTTGCCCAATATCTTGTAGTGTTTCTTCTATGCTTCTTTTTTACTGCCCTGAAGATCTCAGTGCTACTGGTGTATTTCATTGGATATTTCATTGTCTCTAAATAGTTTTGTGTAGTCTCAAGATTTTGCGAATATTAACTCTTCCCATGTATGACTATGAAAGGTTGTCAAGTATTTTAGTATTTTTATTATTATTATTATTATTATTATTCAGGAATTCACTTTTGTAGTTAATATTTCCTAAGTATTTAACATTGGTACCAGCTGAGAATAAGATTGCTTTAACAGTTTATGAACAAGTTCAGGTGCATACAAAAGTTACTAATATAAAGATATTATATTTTCTATTTTATTGCATTGGTTATGAGTTATACTAGTGTATTCATGAAATCTTTGGGTGTTCTATATATAAAATCATTTTGTCAATTCACAAGGGCTGATATTATAGCTCAGTGTTGAAGAACTTCTATAGACTGTGTGGAATTCTCATCTTATTCTACAGAAAAAAAATTTAAAAGAAAATATTTAGGGTTTTCAACATAGTGAGATAATTATAACTGAAGAACAAAAGAAAGTAATGAACTAAATAAATTACTAAAACAATTTAGTTGCTTTATAAACAACAAAGATTGAACACAGCGCAAACACAATAATACTGAACTTTTAGTTGGGTCTGATGGCAATGGAGTTAGTAGGATAGGTTAAATAATTTTTGTTTGGGAATTAAAAGTAGAGATACATGTAACTAAGAGAGAGATGGCAAGGATCAAAATAGGAGTAACACAGGTTCCAGGCATTGCTCAGAAGAGAGTCTCAGAGCATGAAGGATGGATGGTTTCCTGAATCAGAATTCTGATGATGCTGATGTATGAAAACAGTCCTTGTATCAGGAGTAAGCAAAGGGAAGAAGAGTAATTTAGAATGTTGCTCTTAGAAAATGGTATTTTTGAACTGAGTAGATTAGATCCTTACCAACAGACAATCAAAGAGACATGGCACAGAGTCCACTACAGTAGCTTCCTATCTGGGCAAGTCTGCTGCTTTTGCTCATACATCATTAAGCAAATATTTTAAAGGGAATAAACAATAAAGATGACATTAGAAACTCAACAATTCTTTTATGATATATTAATAAAGTAAAATGTGTATATTTCATAACACATAGGTTTTTTTTATTCTATTGTTTCAGGAAGCAGATAAGTAACCGTAGATATATTGGAAACACATAGCAAGAGATTGCTGAGCATAGACTGTGCCATCAAGAAGGCTTCCTGTTATTATTTAAGCAGAAGGGGATGCTGACCTAAACCACATTGGGACCTTGGGAACTCATGCCCTTTCTGGGGAGCATATAAAGTGATGTGGAGAAGAGAGAGTGACTGGAAGGGGTTGGAGGGGGAAGGAAGTTTGAACAAGGGTATACATGGTTAGAAAATAGGACTTTAATAATAAAGTCAACATTTTAATATCAAGCACCTAATCTACAGATGTTATTCATAGGAGGGCAGTAGAGCAAGATTATAGTACACTTTTAATTTCTTTATACTTTAAAACATGTATTAAATTATTGAGTTATAAACAAAGAGAAGTCAGCAGTCAAAAGGCAGTAATTAGATACCAATAACTTGATTTACATTTGAGAAGAATAAAATTGTAGACAAACATTAGTTACCAGGATTTAACACTGATATTAAACTTAATTTGACATGTTTATACTATGACAACCAATGCTCTTTGAAATTTAAAGATAACATCTTTCAAATAATATTTTTACAATAGCAGTAACAACAGTGTAAGTATCAACAGTGTATCAAGCAAACAAACAAAATTAATGTAAAATAAAGATGTCTTAAAATCATGTATTATCTTAATATTGAAATCTCATATGTAGATGAAAATGATTAGTGTATATTTGTACTTAGAATTAGTTATTTGAAAAAATCTCATTTAAGTAACATAAGATAAATATATATTTAAAATAAGCTTAATTTCAGTGAAGGGAAATATGAAGAAAAGGTATTTTAATAAAAATATAGAAGAAAACCTAGATGGGTAATCTTCCTTATCCACCTATAGCTTACTGAGTACATTTCTTTCAAGTGTGGTGTTATTTTGTGAGTCATTTTCTATACAAACAGGAAGAACTCTTGTTATAAAATTGTGAGGCAGGAAAAGCGAGAGATCCTTCACCTCCAAAGCCAAACACATGACTCAAGTGACACTGATGTGTGAAGGTAGAGGGCTTGAGAACACATAAATAAGACACAATTCTTTAAAACAAAATAAAGGTCTCTAGTGTAGCAACTCATCTCCAAAGGAAAAGGACATGAAAAAAAAAAAAAAAAGCAATTTCACCAACAGGAAAGAATTTTCGACAAAATAGCCAGGTAAACCTCTTACTTGAAGCAATAATTTGCTGTTACAAAATCTGGATTTTTATCTTTCATATACCTGGTTGAAATAATCAACTACTTCTAAAAATATGATTACCATTTTTATATAAGTTCTAGAAGAAAAGAATTTTCAAGCGGTTAAAATCACTTCCTACCTCATGAAAGATATTATTTCTATATTTAATACTTTTGTAACTTCATATTTTTATTAAAATTGAATTTTCTACCTTTCTGTGTTTTTCAAAGTTGTGACTGTGTAGTGTGATGTGTTTGAAAAAAAAAAAAAGAAGGAAGGTACAAATAAATATTTTTTCATAGTATGTTTGAAAATAGAGGCTATAAAAATTGTTTGCATTATTACAGCTATTGTCATTTTTACATGTTGATAGAAATATATGAGTTGAATGTTTCAAAATATTATACAAAACAGTGGCAGTGTAAAATTTTAATATTTAATTAATACAGAAAGATAACATTTTTATTTTGTTACTTAGCATTCTTTCAGTATTTTTACTTTCAATAAATAACATATTTCTACTATATTGATTTATATAAGGTTTTATTATTATTTTAGAATTATATATGGCTTTAATAACCAATTTTTAACACACAAAAGAGAAGCATTGAAGAAAGACCATTCTAAAGCAATTTAAGTTGCCTATCTCTTTGTTTCTCTTTGAACTTGGAGATGCTAATCTAATTACTATGATTATTTTATTGAGTTGGTTCTGAAAATATTCCCTGTCATGTAGGCTCATCTTTCTTTTCTTCTGATACTACATCACAATTCCTGAAATTTCTCAAGAAGCCTTACAATGGTGTCCAGCAGAGGTCTCTCTTAGACTCATCCAATCAGTGTGTTCTGTTGCTGTCTCAGTCCTGAATGAGGTGCTATCAGTACAATAACAGATGATAACCAGCAGTTCTCTGTCACTCTCTCTTCCTCTTTAATCTTTGTAGGTATTTTTAAGTGCTGGCGATATAAGAAGAAAACTTAAATATGTAGCAGCTGAAGATTCAGAGATAATACCAGCTAGATATAAATAATAGATTAGATCTGGAGATTAGTTTGTTCTTTTTGCTGTATTTGGTTGGGTTTTCTGTTTGTTTGTTCATTGCTTTGTTTTTTTGAGACAGGGTCTCACTATGAGGCCTTGAATGTCCTGGAACTCACTATGTAGAAGAGGCTGTCTTTTACCTCAAAGTATCCACCTGACCTCCTAAGTGCTGAGTTTAAAGCTGTGTGCCACCACACCCAGCAATGATTTGATTTTTAAAGAAATAATTTACATGATACACCATCTTTGCCAATGACATTTACAATCTGAATTTGCATCTACACACATACACACACACACACACACACACACACACACACACACACACACACACTAGCTTAACTATTGGAATACTCCAAATTTACAAAAGTATGATTTAGCAAAAATGAGAGATATCAGGACTTAAAGTATTTGAACAACCCTTTACATATATAGCCTATGCAAACTAGAATTTAAAGGCCCAAAACTTATGCCTGATGCTTACAGGTTTACCTCTATGTTTTTATTTCAATGCAAATTTATTTAGCTCACATAATATCTCCTAAGAAAAACTGTTAAATTCAATATTTGAAGGTCATAGTTCTTCAATGTTTAAAAAAGTCATAATTTTCAGCTTCATGATTTTCCTAGTTATTCTTTTTTTAAGGGTGTTATTTTTTGCTTTGAACCATCTTTCCTTCCAACTGGTTATTAAATACATACCTAAAAAGTCTGCTGCTAAACACACAGACAGTCTAGGAACAGGATTAATTCTTCACAATAAACACCACAGTTGCATCAAAACTTGATACTGATGTTGAACTGAATTTAAAACTTCAGATTTTTTGTTTAGTTACTCAATTATTTTTAATTATTTTTCATAACATAAGTGTGTATCTTATCTTAAAGATGGTCCTTTTTCTATGAAGTTTGTGTTTATTTTACAAATAAATTTGTTGCCCATGGATGTGTCAGCTCATACTAAAATTGTTTAGGAATATATGCATATAGAAAGAAGTTTATAAATAGAGTAGATAAAAGAGTGAGTTAAAAATTACTTAATGTGTACATATTTTGAATGCTTGCCATGCCCAATGTTTGGTCTTATCTAAGAACAGAAGTTGAAGAAGTTTTGGCTTGCAAGGACAGGCACCTGTGGATGGCTCAACTCAGAAGTGAGCATCATCTTCATCCTTACCATTTTGTTTTACTCAGTACCCCAGCAGATTGGATGGCACCTTTGATATCCATAAAGTAACCTTCTTTAACAATTCATGAAAAAGTTCTCCAAGACAACACAAACATAAATGTAAATAGCCATCCAGGTACCCATTGGTTAAGTAAACATAAGGAAATTAAACTTCATGCCATGTAAATTACTTTGAAAATGCAGTTGATACATAAGACTAAGACAAGACCAGTACCTTTCTAAAGTAATGGCAACATGCCCACTATACCTTAGGACATATTTTGCTGTCATACATTGTGTTGCAATTTGCATTTATAACATTCCCATTATAAAAGCAAGCATTAAGTGGGAGTATCTCCAAGATATATGATTCTCTTGTATATACAAGCATAGAGGGCTGACTATGACAGGCCAAGATCCTTTCAACAGAAATTTGGTCATTCTGTTATATCCTTCTATCTGTGTTCATTGTGTAATCATAGATTTTTTGCCTTAGATAGTCCTCAATTAACAGCCTGGTAGATTTTAATGTTTGTTTGTTATGTTTTGTTTTCCTAAGTTTACAGCTCTCTGAATCCTATTTCAGCATCAGAAATTCTCATTATCAGCTCTCAGAGAAGCCATGGGAGAAACTTACCAACCTTCTTGGCATACCTTCTGTAGACATGTACTCATGAATATTAGAAAGCATCCCTTCAAGACATTAAATGTAGTTCAATTTTTTTTGTTCATAAGACTTTCATAGACCTATTCATGTTCACCAAGGAGCCATGAAGTATCTTTCTTCTACAGATCCTTGAACAGATTTTGGAAAACTCTAACAAATACTTATCATTTTCTTTCCACTTTGATTTCTAAAATAATATCTCTCCTGATGAAAGAACAATCAGAATAAGACCCATATATTCTTCTGATCATGTTGCACCATGTGTCATGTAGATAGTATTATTACCACTAGTTCATCTTACGCCATCTCATTGGCTACAGACCAGCAGTGCCCTTCTATTCAGAGAACTGACTTTCTGGAGTGTATTTGAACATTGAACTGCACTTCCAGTATCATGCAGCCAGTCACTCTTAATTTCTTACAGGAATTATCTGCCAATTTGTCACTAATATTCACACCACCCTTCCACAAATATATTTCTAAAACATTTAGAGAAATTCCAATTAGCTATTTTCTCTCTGTACTGTTTTGAGCTAGCCTTCTTACTGAATGTTTTATTTTCTGCTTTCTTTTAGAGAATCAAGCAACTTTGCAGTGTTTATAATAGAATTCATAATTGATTACTTGTCAGGGATTTTCATGCCTGCTTGTCTGGTAATTACTGTTATATTTTGGAAAGACTCAAAAAACTAAATTAAAACTTGAACCATGCAATTATAAGGAAGGCACAGTGTAAAGACCGCAAAAGAACTCTATCATTTACCACTAACAGCTGTTTCTTTTTATAAACACTCTTCACAGGCTCCATCCACACTGTCACCCAACATAAAAGCAAAAAGTTAGAGGCCAATAGTAAAGCAGTATCAACATTCTCATCTGTTTATAAAATCATAATTACATCATAATGAACAAAAAACCAGCTAATTAATTCTGCTATATGTAATAGAAATATGTATAGTGATTTAAGAAAAAAGACAAAAAAAAAAAGAATAAGAGATAGAAGAAGGAAAATGGCAGAGAGGAGAGAAAAAACCAGAAAGGGATATTCATAGGAGAAGATGACTAACAAGTGAAAATAAGAGAGAGAAACAAGATCCCCAAAAGGAAGAAACAAAGAACAGAAGATGAAGAAGAAAATCTAGCTATATACATATATACATGTACTATATATACATATATATATACATATATATATTTGAAAATGACCAGTGGCAAGGGGAATGTCTTCACAAAAGCTGAATTAATGACAGTATAGCTAATTTTGAGCAGAATTACTACATAAAGAATTATCATTTCAGAAACTATCAGAATATCAACGTTTAAAATATCAGAATCAAAATGGAAATGTTTCATCCTGAGAACAAATGTTAATTACTGAAATAAATTGAGTAAGTGCAAGCAGTGGATGCACTTGACCTAAAACATTTAAAAATGCCAAAAAGATATCAGTCTTGTCTAGGGGAAGTAAAAAAAAAAGAAAATATAAGTCAATTATAATTGTATTTCAAGAAAAAGGCCAAAAGAATCCAAATGTCTGAACAAATATATGTAAGAGACAATAAGCACACAACATCCAAAAAGAAAGTCTTTAATTTGATATATACAAATCAGGAAACAGGAAGTTTTGGATAAAGTGAAAGATAAAATAAGTTAAGAAAAAAAAGATACTCAGCAAGAAATATGAGTCCTGGACCCTGCAACACATAAATCAAGAATTTTCTGCTATAGGAAATTGATACCAGATGTGGGAGTACATGAGGTGGGGGTGTAGCGGCTTTGAAAGAATAGCAGACACTATAGGGAAAACCCTGCAGAAAATTCAAAAGTTACAGAATCAAAGTGTGTGTGTGTGTGTGTGTGTGTGCGCATTAGTGTCTGTGTAAGAAACTCACAACCAAAGAAAAGCTCTGGTGAATGTAATAATAAAAACAAAGTAAGATAGATTTCAACACTGAATATGAGTCAACAAAGTGAGTGGCAACATAAGAAGGGAGACAGAAGAGTAGCAGCCAGAACGACACCCAGCCTCAGCTCTGTCTGATGACAGGTCTCAGACTTTGGCATAGCACCTTGAAATCACACCGAGGTGAGGAAGCTCAGTAGACACATAAAGAAAAACTAAAAGTTGGACATGCAGGTCCTTTCCTTAACTAGAAAGAATTTTGCAAAGTCTGGCTTCCTACAAAAAGCCCCAACTTTATTTATTATTTATTTATTTATTTGTTTGTTTGTTTGTTTATTAAAGTCCTGAACCATTCATGCTTGTCAAGAAGGGAGTTGAAAAGAGAGAGTTTTGACAGAATCAGCACTGGAGGCTGAAATAGAACTCATTCATATTGAAGAAGATGAAATAATTCAAAAGGTCTAGTCTCTGCAATGTGGGGAAATATTACCACTATATAGTGTACTGCAGAGCCCACACCTGAAATTATCAGTAGTCATCATCCATTGAATACTAGTTTTTATCTAAATGTATCTAACATTACATTTTCCTAGGATGAAGCCTTCCATTCTTCTTTTGATAACTCCAATCAGAAACTAAGGTTTTAATTTTTATGCTGTTTCTTAAAAAACAATTTTTATACAATGTATTCTGATTATGGTTTTTCCTTACCCAACTCTTTCCAGATCTTCCTTATTTACCCACCCACTCAAATCCATAGTTCTCTCTCTCTCTAATGCAAATAGGCTTCTAAAGATAACAATGAAAAAGATAAAAATAGGAACAAATAAACTGGAATAGAGCAAAACATACAAGCAAACACAAAGAGCCAATGTTAAAGCACAAGAGACACATGTGAATGCTGAAATGCACACATATACACTAACAGAAAACTTTTTAAAAAAAGGCAGAAAACATAATATATTAGCAAAAGATTTGTGGTGGGAAAGTTCAGGGAAACAAAACACTACTTAAGAGACCACAGGGTTTTTTCTCATTGGTCACCTCCTCCTTGCCACAGGGCACTGCCCTTCAGTGCTATTTTAGTGAACATCATTTGGGATAAAACTAATTTTGCTGGGAAATTGATTCAATCCCTAGAGTCTGATTTCAGCTATTCCTAGAAGACAGGAGATAGTATTTGGCTGTAAGGGACTCCTGAAGCCACACCTAAAAGAGGGGACCTTGCATGCACGGGCCCTGCCTAAAGGGCAAACTGCATCATCAGAGAATGACTGAGGCTTTGAAATTCAGACCCCTATCCAGAGCAGAGTCAGAGATGGAGCAGACTCCTTGCTCAGAGGAGAAAGGAGACACACAAGTCCTCTTGCCACAACTGACTAGGAGCTGCCTAATCGTGAACCACTGAAACCATGGGCAGACACCAATACATAAATGCAAAAAATATATAACAATATAAAGAACAACAGGGCAACACCAGAAGAAACTGCCTCTACAACTACAAGGCCTGAACAGAGCAATGAAGAGGAAATAGAAGGAAACAATAGCAAAAACACCTTTATGAAGATTTTTGAAGCCTTCAAAGAAAATGTAAAAAATTCCCTTAAAGAAATAGGAGAAAATAGAAACAAAAAATTGGAAGAGATGAACAAATCCTTGAAAGAAACCCAAGAAAAGGTAAGTCAAAAAATGAAGAAGCATTCCAGGAACTAAAAACTGAAATAGAAGCAAATAAATGAAGAACACATAAAATGCCTGAAAAGACCTAAAACCCTAAAGGAAATTGAAGCTGTCATTAAAAGCTTCGCCAAAAATAAAAGCACTGGTACAGATAGTTTCAGTGCAGAATTCTAAAGATGTTCAAAGAAGAATTACTTCCATTACTACTCAAACTATTTCACACAGAAGAAACTGAAGGAATATTGCCAAATTCCTTTTAAGAGGCCACAATTACCCTAATACCCAAGCCACTTAAAGACACAACAAAGAAGAATTACAAACCAATTTCCTGCATGAATATTGATGTAAAAATTCTCAACAAAATTTTGGCATACCAGATACAACAATGTATAAAAGATATGATCCACCACAACCAAGTAGGATTCATCCCAGAAATGCAGGGCTGGTTTATCATACGAAAAACTGTAAATGTTATCCATCATATAAACAAACTAAAGGAACAAAACCACATGATCATATCCTTAGATGCGGAAAAAGCCTTTGGCAAAATCCAACACTCCTTTATGATTAAAGCCCTGGAGAGATCAGGAATACAGGGAGAATACCTAAATATAATAAAGGTGATTTACAAGAAGCTGACAGCCAGTATTAAACTTAATGGAGAAAAACTCAAAGCAATCCCACTAAAATCAGGAACTAGACAAGGATGTCCTCTCTATCCTTATCTATTCAATGTAGTTCTCGAAGTTTTAACTAAAGCAATAAGGGAATGAAAAGAGATTAAGGGAATACAAATTGGAAAAGAACAAGTGAAAGTATCTCTATATGCAGATGATATGATTGCATACATAAATGACCGACAAAATTCTTCCAAGGAACTGTTACAGCTGATAAACACCTTCAGCAATGTAGCAGGATACAAGATTAACTCAAAGAAATCAGTAGCCCTTCTATACACTAAAGATAGAAGAGCTGAAAAAGAAATAAGGGAAACATTACCCTTCATAATAGCTGCAAATAATATTAAATACCTTGGACTAACTATAACCAAAGAAGTAACAAACCTATTTGACAAAAATTTTAAATCACTGAAGAAAGAAATTGAAGAGGATATCAGAAAATGGAAAGCTCTCTCAAGTTCCTGGATGGGGAGGATCAACATAGTAAAAATGGCAATTCTACCAAAGGCAATCTACAGATTCAATGCACTGCCCATCAAAATCCCAACACAATATTTTTTGAACTTTAAAGAACAATACTCAATTTCATTTAGAATAACAGGAAAGCCAGGATTGTCAAAACAATTTTACACAACTAAAGAACCTTAGGAGGTATCACCGTCCCTGACTTCAAGATATACTATAGAGCTACAGTAATAAAAACAGCCTGGTACTGACATAAAAACAGACTCGTGGATCAATGGAATAGAATTGAGGATCCAGTATTAACCAAAAAACCTATGAACACCTGATCTTTGACAAAGAGGCCCAAAACATTCAATGGAAAAAAGATAGTATATTTAACAAATGGTGTTGGCATAGCTGGATGAAAGTGTGTAAAAAAATGCAAATAGATCTGAGCTTGACACCCTGCACAAAACTCAAATCCAAGTGTATCAAAGACCTCAACATAAACCCAGCCACTTTGAACTTGATAGAAAAGAAAGTGGGAAATACACTTCTACGAATTGGCACAGGCAACTACTTCCGAAATATCAAGAAAAACAGTAAAATGAATTTAAAATGCTGATAAGTTAACAATAACTATAAGGAAGATAAAAATCATAAGCATGACTTATCAAGGGTGATAATTCAAATAAGATTGCTACACATTTATTTACTTTGTGTTCAACTTTCCCTCTGAATTTTTTTTTTTCATCCCTGTATATCCTTATTCAAGGTCCCTTCCCCCTCCCGCCACATCAGGTCATTTTTTCTTCTCCACAACTCCCCATCCCCTCCCTGGGCAGGCAGCAGACAGTCCTATGGTTGGCATAGCTTGATGGTAGTGTGTAGAAAAAATGCAAATAGATCCAAGCCTGTAACCCTGCACTAAACTCAAATCCAAGTGGATCAAGACATCAACATAAACTCAGCCACTCTCTACTTGATAGAAAAGAAAGTGGGAAATATCCTCTATCAAATTGGCACAGGTGACCACTTGCTAAATATAACTCCAGTGGCACAGACTCTAAGAACAACAATCAATAAGTGGGACCTCCTGAAACTGAGAAGCTTCAGTAAAGCCAAGGATGCTGACAATAAGACAAAAGGACAGTCTACAGAATGGGAAAAGATTTTTACCAACCCTACAAGTGACAAAGGACTGATCTCTAAAATATATAGAGAACACAAGAAACTAGAGCCAAAACCTTGTATAATGCAATCAAAATTGGAGTTTTGAACTAAAAAGGGAATTCTCAGCAGAAGAATTACGAATGGCTGAAAGGCACTTGGAAAAGTGCTCAACATTGTTAGCCATCAGAGAAATGCAAATCAAAACAACATGATATACCCCCTTACACCTCTCAGACTGACTAAAATAAAAGACACAGATGACACTCTATGCTGGAGAGGTTGTAGAGCACGGGAACAGTCCTCCATTTTTGGTTGGAGGGTAGGCTTATTCATCCACTCTGGAATGCAGTATGGTGGTTTCTCAAAAAACTGGGAAATAATCTCCCCAAGGACCCAGCAATACCACTTCTGGTAGTATATCCTAAAGATGCACATTCACACTCGAAAGTCATTAACTCAACTGTGTTCATAGCAGCATTATTCTTAATAGCAAGAACCTAGAAGAAACCTAGATGCCCCTCAACTGAAGAATGGATTAACAAACTGTGGTACATCTACACAATGGAATACTACTCAGCATTATGAAAAAATGATATCCTAAAATTTGTAGGTAAATAGATGGATTTGGAGAATATCCTCCTGAGCAAGGTATCACAAACCTAGAAATATAAGCAGGGGATGTACTCACTCATTAGTGAACTCTAAACTAAAAAGCAAAAAGCAGAGCATGTACAAGCTGCAAACCACAACCACTGAACAGGTTGGGATCTGAAACACCTTGGACTGGCACCTTGGATGCCACTCCCTCCAGAGGAACACCTGACCCAGTCTTGATGTTTGAGTGAGGAATCTGGGTCTGCCAGGAGTGAATGCTGAAATAAGTCATATTGGGACTTTGTGACTTCCTGCCCATGCTGGGGAGGAGATGGGGAGATGTGGAGAAGAGAGTGTGACTGGAGGGAGTGGGAGGAGCATAGTAGCTCCAAGGATATTGGAGCTTGAACAAGGATATTCACGGATAAAAAATATGACTTTATCCAAAAAATAAATTATTTTAAAAAATTAAAAATGAAACAATAAAATTAATAAAAGGCAAAACACTAATATTTTGTATATAATTTCAAATTTTGTCCTTATGTGCAAATAATTAATGTAAATAGGGAAGCAAAATATCCAAACTTATGTATATTTTAAAGGTTTTTGTGGTCAACTAAAAAAAAAAACTTTACAAATGAACAATAATATTATGTGCATGGAATCCATACAGTGGCTGTCCCCTGTCACTCTAAACCACACCCTGGTTGTCCCCTACCATTTTAAAGAGCATGGGATATCATGCAGTTACTTTCCAGTCATAATGGGTTTAGGTCATAGAGTGACTGATAACTGACAGAATTGTATTCATTATCATCGGGATTGAAAGGCTTGGCTATTCCTGAGCACTTAGTTCATTTGGTTGCAGCTCAGGGTTATTAATGACAAGATTAATCAAGCAAAAAACCCTAATTTTCTTTTGAAAGCTGTTATATTTAGTAGACTTTTATATTTTAAACTGGGAGTTTTTATCTTTTTATCCTAAACTGAAATTAGATTTTTTTTTATCACATAATTTCCATAGTCCTGTGATTTCTTTCTCTTTTTTGATGCAAACCATAAGCTTTGATTTTTAATCTCTTGCATCCATTTTTTAATATATATTTTGTTACTGAGTGCTGCCTTCAATTGCATTTTAACTGACCATTTAGTGAACATGGCATGAGTCTTCCTGTGAACTCTTTGCTTAGCTCCTTACACCCATTTTTGTTTGTGTTATATCTTACATGTTAAAACTCATCTTTGAGCAATATGCAACCCTTTTTCGGGTATAAAGATGGTTTAATTTTTTTCTTATCCCCAATTTATATGTAATTTGCATGGGAATACAATGGCTGACTGAATATTTCATTGGTTTTTCATTGTGCTGATTAATTTTTGTGAACTTGACACAAGATAAGTCATCGAAAAGAAAAAAAAAAAACTTCAGTGAGAAAACACCTCCCTCAGATTAGTCTCTAATCAAATCTTCAGGCTGATGATCAATGTGCAATGTCCCAATTCGCTGTGGGAGGTGCCATTTGTGAGCATAAGTACTAGGATATATAACAAAGCAGACTGAACAAGCACTGGAGGAAGCCAGTAAGCAGCTCCCTTCCATGGCCTCTGCTTCAGTTTCTGCCTCCAAATTCTTGCTGAAGTTCCTGTTCTGACTTCCATCAATGATAGATGAGAATAAAGACATAGAAGTCAAATAAACCA
Source organism: Sigmodon hispidus (assembly GCA_004025045.1). Lineage (NCBI taxonomy): Eukaryota > Metazoa > Chordata > Mammalia > Rodentia > Cricetidae > Sigmodon > Sigmodon hispidus. Next base: position 133,960 of record PVIH01004422.1, read on the forward strand.
GTTCCTGTCTGAATTGCTATTGATCATGATATTTGTAACAGAAATAGGAAATAAAATAAGGCAATTGTTGACCATTTATCTTAATCTGTAATAAGATAATTTATTACAGTTTATTTAATGTTATATTTATATAGATTAAATATTTCTGCTTGATTCTTTTCTAGATCTTATATTTTAAACTTTGTCATTGTGCTTTATGTGTATTATTCTGTTCAAGAAAATAATTAATTTCATAACAAAAAAATTCTCTGTATTTAGTATGTAGGTATGCATCTGATGCAATTTAGCTACCTCATTTGTATTCTAAATTTGTGATCATATTACTTTATGCTTTCAATCCATTTACTACTCTTCTAGAGTTAATAAAAAATTCATGTTATCTTTTTCTATTTATGATTTTGAATATTGTTATTCCAGTATTTAGTGTTTGTAGTTAACAGCTTTTATGTATTTATTGACAGAAACTTTCTTAATGACAAAGCTTGAAGCATTTTATTAGGTAGGAACATGAGCATGTGACAGTCTCAATGTTAACAAGCACAATAAATGACCAGCACATTTCTGGGCCCCTCCCTGACAACCTCTTAATCTGTGTGCTAAACTAAGTAAATCCTGGTCCATATGGACACAAGATAGCGCAAAAATTCATTCCCCAAGCTTAGTAATCATATGAGGGTATTCTCATAGTGTTCTACACACTTATTAATATCATCAACTAACATTTCATATTTAACTTTTCATGTTTGTTTATAAATTTCAGCTTAACAATTTAGAATGAAGGTTCTTGGATTATCACTCTTGTTATATTTATACTTTTTATAATTCATCTTTAATTTGAGTATGTATATATATGTGTGTGTGTGTGTGTTGTATGAAATATGTCATGTGCATGCATGTAGCTATGTGAAGACCAGGAGAGGGCCCTGGATTTAGAGACACAAGGTGTGTGAGCAGTCTGATGTGGGTGTGGGAATTAAACTTAGATCTTGAGAAGCATGGGGAGTGCCCTGCATCACTCAGTCAGCTCCCTCCCCAGTCTCCCCGCTTCTTCACCACACCAACTCTGAGGAACTGAATCTAGGACTTCATGCAAACACTATATAATTATACTACAACCACTCCTCCATCTTTTATAAATGTTAACATCAGTTATATTTATTGCAACTAGCCAGTGTTCTTGGAACTAGTACTATAATGGTTTCCAGTAGAGCTTTTGAAATCTCTCCAGTTATCTTTTTTGCTTCAGATGGGTGAAATATGTCCAGAAGATCTCTGTTAGACACTGCAAATGGGAAACTTGCATGCATGTTGTGACCCTGAAGTTTTGATGTTTTTCCACAGCTTGCCTCTCTCCTCCGGCCTTATACCTTTTCACACAAAGTGGATATGAAAACACTGTATCTCTCTGTAAGTTTAATTTTCTAATCTCTTTCGAATGAATGAAGAATCTCCAAGAGAAAACATTTGTGTAAATTCTCAAACAGGATTAGATTGCCCAGTTGTTCACCTGCAGGAGCCTGCATCAGCACCCCTCCCTTTAGTGTGGTTCAGAAACTGAATGTTCAGCTTTTCAAGCCTAGACATGGGTAAAAATCACTCCTGGCTGCAGATTCTTGGCTGCAGCATGTCTGCTTTCATCTGCCTTTGTTCTCTTAGGATCCTTCTTTTCACTCTTTGGGATTGACTAGGTTTCAGCTTTATAGGTCTCGTTCATCTGTAGTGTATTCTGCCTGATAACTTTCTGAACTAAGTTCTCATGGATTTTGAGTAAAAGAAAGCAGTGTATATCCTTAAGCAGGGCTCCTGCCTGTTAGTAACAACCGCAGCAGCTGCACTCCTCATATCTGAGTATGCTCTGATGCACAGTCCACCTATGTTCTTTCTCATTTTCATGTTTTCTGCTTTGCTTTAGTTTTGGTTTATGTTATTTTAGATGATTTGTTTTGTTTTGCTATCCTGTGTTTTCCCTCAAAGCATTTAAACAGGATTAATTTTCTCTATCTTTCATGGATGAAGGATTTCCCATTTTACTTTCTTTTTTTTCTTACTTTTTAAAATCCTTTCTTAAGCTAACAGTCTTTTTGTTTTTATTTATTTTTTTAAATATTTATTTATTTATTATGTAAACAATGTACAGAAGAGGGTACCAGATCTCATTATAGATGGTTGTGAGCCACCATGGGGTTGCTGGGAATTGAACTCAGGACCTCTGGAAGAACAGTCAGTGCTCTTAACCTCTGAGCCATCTCTTTTTAAAAGGTAAATTTTCTGTGTTTTGAGAAAGGGCTCAGTGGTTCAAATTACTGGATGTTCTTAGAGCGTGGATCCCAGCACCCATATGGTTGCTCACAGTCTCCTGTAATTTCAGGTCCATGGATTTCAGATCCAAAGAATCTCCTGGCTTCCAAGTGTTCCTGTACATTTGGGGAAAACATAAACTCACAAACAACAATAAAATAAATTAATATTTAAAAATAATAATTTTAAAGTTAGAGAGTTTTCTTTTCACTCCTCCTCTCTGTTATGCTTGTTGAAATTAAGATTGCTAATAGCCTAGCTTGACCAGATTCTAGCTATGCATTGTTAACTGGCTTTAAACTTTCATCAATTCCCCTGTCTCAGCATCCTCAGTTCTGTGATTTCAGGTGTGAACCAATATGCCCATATCAAAATTGTTTATTCCAATGCAAATTATCTACATTTTCCTTTGAAAGATGTGTTTGTTTTATTTAGAGACTAAGGATGGGGAGGGGTAAGGGGAGGAGAGGGGATTGTCATTATGTAACACATTAAAAAACAAGGATACTACAACGCTATTATAAAAAACAATCTTCTCTATAGTCTTGTTTGGGTGAAGCAAACATTTTTTGTGTTTTCTGAAAAGTTGGATGTTCACTGCAAGATAGTGGTATTGCTCACTATCTATCCTGGACCGTATTACAAGCAGTAATTGGCCAGGACTAGCCTCATTCTGGTAAGTGTTTGAAATTTATAACTTGCATGTGTTTTTAAACACACAGTAACAATGAAATCTTTTTTTGTGCAATAGTAGAAATTTGAAAAAAGCCACCTATTTGTGCTTTTAGAATGGTTAGTTTTGTGCTGAGTATATCTTACCACCATGAAAAGCAGAATGATAACAAATTTGGAGGCACATGTCTCCACATGGAATACAGCAGACCCATTCTGCTTCTCTAGCAGATGCATACCTGGCCCCCTCCTTGCTTCTCCTCAAAGTCATAAATTCAGCCTGAGACTCAGTCTGATGTCCCTGCTAGCTTCCACTTCGTTCCACACTTCCCTGAGTGATGTAAACAGCTGCTGAATCTGAACATTGGCCTTTGTTCCTGGCTCTTTCTACGTGCTTCCATCCATGCCTTGTGCTTTTTAGGCTTTGATATTTCTTTATTCTAACTTTGACCTCTGATGTTTCAGGAATATCATTTCCACCTTTTGAAATTTGGAGGGATATTTTTGACCTTAAGATTTCTATAGTATCTGCAATGGAGGTTACAATGTTCATGCACAACTCTGTGATTTTTGTTTGTATTGAAATCTTTTCTATTTGTCCTCCTACCTTTCTTACTACATGTGCTGGGTGTAATTTTCTACCTATTATTTAGATGTTGAAATGCCACATTTTAGTCATCAGACTTCTCTTACAGTTCTCTCTAGGCATTTTCCTCAATTAACTCTACACAAAAATTTAGGGAGACCTACTGCTTTGCTAATCCTCAAATGAATCCAGGAAATTATATGTGTTCTTGACTGCAACCAGATTAATTCACTTTGGTTTAAAAAGTACCAATTATACTTTTGTCAATCTCAACTGGACTCTGTTTATTATTTCTGTTTCTCTCATATCAACTCTTTAAGCATTTTCTTTGAGAAGATTCAAGTAAGGTAAATTCTATAAGAAAAATATGACCAATAATATACTGATATTAACCTAATAAATCCAAAATCTGTACTTTAGTCCATATTTTTATCTACATTTAAATTTAGCACATGACTGCCTATTCCTTATATAATGTGAAAGAAGTAATTGTGTGTGTATAACAGTTAATGTATGCAATATTTAAAATTCATTTTGAAAAATAATGCATCTATTCCCCATGATTCTTTTAGAAAGCCTTAACTGCAATATAGTTTCATTAGTGCTCACAATTACTTTGAGAAAAGTCCCTTAAGACCAAGTCAATGCTTTATTTTCTCTTGCTTTAACATTATTTCTTTCTAAGTAAAATTATCCCTATTAAATCTATGGATGATGAAAAAAATACTGTAATCAGTACTGGGGATTAAATTAAGTAGTGTGAAATAATAGTATTCACTTGAAAGAAAATAATTTGTACCTGCATATTTCCATTTGACTATGTTAAAATGATTTAATGGAGTATGAGATGATTATAATGCATTCCATCTCAGTAAAATATCTCAAGTGTATAATTATAAAACAGTCTAATGAGATTTCTGTTAATTCAGAAATAGTTAAAACCAAACATTTTATACAGTGTCCTGCCTGAATGACGCACTCTATATAACAATTATCTACCTCTGTGTGGCATCAGGATGGAGACATTGTCACTGCCTATTCCACCCATCCATATAAAATTAATATATGTTGAGGGGTTCATTATTTTTATAAAATTCACTTTTCCTCTTGGAGCACAGCAAATTAGTATAGTAATATTATATTCATTTTCTTTGACTTGCTGCTACTTTTATGCTGAGTCAACTATGATGCATGACCTTTGTATGATCTGTATAGATTGTTTAAGGTAGAGTGTATTTACAAATGAGCTAGAGCAACTCTGCACTATGTTGAAAATATTTTTACTTATTATTGTATTTATAGATCATAAAATAAGTTGATCTGTTTCTTCTACAATTTGATTGAAACTCTACAAAGAGCATCAATATCTTTGACCTAATCCATTTTAATATCAATGTAAATTTGTATGTCAAAGACTTATCATTCATGGGATATAAAAAATTAAGAGTGATTAACTGTGTGGAACACCTGTTACTCTAGGAGTCTATTTTCAGCTTCACTCTCTGGGACAGAGGTGAAGACTCAACAGAAACCTGAAGCATTGCCTCCATCACTCAACACCCAGCTCAGCAAAAGTACTTCATCATTAACAGGCCCTTGCTCTCTCTTGGCTTTTTTTTTCTTTATATCGTTTTATATTAGAGACAATATGAAACACACCATAGAAAACTGAATATAAAAATTTTTACTGAAGACAAATTTAATTTTACCTCACCAAAAGAAAGTCAAAAGAAAGACACCACACAAGAGCTGTGGAGTTACCCGGAGTCCTTTGTAGTCATAAATTGTCTTTCAAAGATATAAGATTGAAATAGTTTCTGGTTTGTAGTATTTGTTCTGAATTGTCAGAAATTCTATTTGTTTCCTTGCTTTGCACTGACATGGAGTTGATGGTTTTAAGGTTTTTTTTGTCATTGTCCCACAGCATTTTTCCTTATCAGCGCTTGGCAGGTTGTGACCATTTAAGGAAAAACTTCTTTACTGGTTTATCAACCTTATTTTCATAGCTTCTTATTTCTCAGTGTCAAAATGTATTATGTACATAAAAAAGTGCAGTCATCCATGCCAGGCAATTGTAAATAGAATTGTATTTTAAGTGATACAGCAAAAGAAATTGACCTTGGTAAGCCTGGCGAATTGTTAGGAGTACAGCCAATCCTTCTATTTGAGTTTTATTTACAGAATGCAAGCACTAAGCTTAAAGAAAATGGACTGTTTTAGGAAGAGAAGGTCATAGCTGTTTTTTAAACACAATGCCAAGTGTGCCCCCTTCAGCAAATGGGAGCTCAGGATTTTATTTGAATGAAATGTCTATACTCTTTTTCACTTTTTTATTACATAAAAAGGCAATTTTAAAGGATTGCTCTTTTGGCAACCCCACTGGCATCATCATGAATCAAGCTACATATGTAAATTCATTATTCCCTTCTAGAGGCCCCAAATGAGCATGTCTAGAGTAAGCCTGGGTGTCTGAGTAACTAACTAACAGAAATGTTTAATGATCTACTATACACTTACGGAAATTGACAGCTATAATTGAAAACACCATGAGCTCATATTTTCTATCATGTTTCTTTATTATTTCACATATATGGATAAAATATTTTTTATCACAATCAAATTTAACACTACTTTTTGTATCCCCTCTTCTTAATGATTCCCTATCAATTTGTCTGTTTTTTTTTATTTGCTGCTGTTTTACTATATTTTGTAACCCAGTGAGTTCTAAACCACAGCTACTGACAAGGAATGTATCGCGGTAAAAACCCGCCCTGAGATATGTTTATAAACAGGGTTTATTTGGAGAAAATAGCTTACAAAACAGAGCCGGTTTTAGGAGAAGATGACAGGATGAGGTTGCAGCGCGCTAGAGCCTTTCTAAGGAAGATTCTTCATCCCCACGCCGTACGTCCGAACTCCCGGGCAGCTGGAGCGAACTGCGCACTCGGTCGGGGAACTCTCGTGAGAGAATGACGACTTCCTGTCCTGGTCCCCTCCCTCGAAGGTCTACTTCCGGAATCCTTTTCAGTTAACCACGCCCAGCTCGTCTCCATTCCTATGACGTGATTGTTCACATATACAGTTCCTGATTTCCCGCTACATCTCCCCGTTTTGTCTAAATAGGAAGGTTCTAAACTAGGTATAAAACTACATACTATAGGGATCATCATAAGACAGTGTCTGGGAAAGAGAAAGGTACTAACATAAGTGAGGTCAAACTACTGCTAACAAACAACAACTACAAAGTACAATTTAATATCTAAAATG